>JAGFZM010000075.1:1329684-1361671 GCA_017657215.1 Limnothrissa miodon
AGAGAGAGTAAGAGAAAGTCAT
The DNA here is from genome assembly GCA_017657215.1 of Limnothrissa miodon. Lineage (NCBI taxonomy): Eukaryota > Metazoa > Chordata > Actinopteri > Clupeiformes > Clupeidae > Limnothrissa > Limnothrissa miodon. The sequence continues at coordinate 1,329,707 of JAGFZM010000075.1, forward strand.
GACTAACCACACATTTCATATAGCCAGAGTGGCAGTTTTAAATCCTTATTAGACCATTTCAGTTTGTAAACTAAGGCAAGGTAAAGCAAGAAGAAAAAAAAAATCTGCAAAAGCTTCACCACTTCTTGTCTTTGCAGCAGGATGTGCTAAAATCAATATGTCTGAAGCTCCTAAAAGGAGTGTATCTGGAATTTATTTTAAAGTAAAACTCTTATGACCCACATCTGCTTTACTGAACCAAAACAAAAAAATGTAAAAAAAAAAAAAGGCAGAATCGTCCGCGGAAACCATGTTAACCAAGTAAATTAGTTAATATTAGGCTATTGCTAATATTGTGGTCCCTCTATAAGCTGAGGGGTTCTTGGTTTTTAAAGTGTGAAAGAGTGAAGACTTCTGTCATAATGTCCACACCCATCACAATCAGTCAACATGTGGATCTTGACTTCAATTGACAGGCTCTAGCTTGTTTCTCGTGTTTTTTGTGGTGTTGTGATGCAGGTGCAGTACAGACGCAGAGTAAACACACACAACTTGTCAAACCTCACTGAAGCAGCCCAACCACCACTGTACACAGAGCAGGTGGTACGGAGAATAGTGCCTGTTTCTACATGTCAGAGTCTTCATGGAACATTTACGTCTGAATGGTTGGCAGCTGTGGGCCTTGTGATGCGTTTCCTGTCTGAGGCCTTTAGAAGAGGAAGTGCTGCTCTGATTGCCTGGCCTAGATTCATATCCCCACTATGCTCACATGATGCACTACACATGCGGCCTCACATGATAACCCTTCTGTGCATGGCTAATACGAGTTTTTGTGTGTGTGTGTGTGTGTGTGTGTGTTTATGTTTCTAGGTGCTATAGGAAGAAGAATCTAGTCACTCCCCATGTGACCATCGGAGCTAAAACTTTCTCCCAGAAGTGTGATGTTGATAAAAGCTGGATAGTTTCAAGGCTATAAATTAAGTCATTGCCAAAAGGCTATTTAATGGAACCCTTGAGGACAGCAGTTAGCCTGATATGACTGCAAATATTCGGGCTCAGAATAGACTTGTTTGTCTCGAGACCGGTCTTGGTCTCATTTTTACGTGGTCCTGGTCTTGTTCTTGTCTCGGTCTCGCATCACTCTTGTCTTGGTGTTGTCTTGGTCTTGGTCGGGAAATGTGCAGCCAACAATATCCACACTAAACATATTGGATAATGCAACGTTATTATTATTATTATTGTTTTTATTATTATTGTTAATCTTAATTTGCCTTTCATACCTTTCAAATGCAGCATTTTTAAAAAGTGGCATACATTTTTGTGATTCAGATATTGGTGCACACCAGTGATGCGCGGGTCATAGATGACTCGCAACCAACCAACGTTTTCAACTAATGCAACTTGGACCGCAAAAAAAGAATTATGAACATATTTTACCCGACCTGCTTTCTGACCCGCAATTTTTAAAAGTAGTCTATGCTTTTGATCAACTTGTTGGGCTATGTAAAACTGACATTAGCTTAGGCTTAGCTTATTAAAATTGTAGGCTATTGGTGTGTCAGCATTCATTTGTCCCATGTCAGCATTCATTTTAAAACTAATTTTCCTAATGCTCAACATTCAAGGTAAACAAGGATTTCCCATTGGTATTAGTTTGTGTGTGCCTAACTGAAGCTCTCACACGCACAGCATGCAGGCATATGTATAGCCTATGTTAAGAAACTTAACAGACCAAAACGTAGCCAAAATCCAAGGCTACAAGCATTGTCTATCCAAATAAAAATATTCAAAAGGCCTACCCATGGTACTAAAACAGAAACCTCATTCGGAAATAGGCTACAGTAAGTCTAACTGGAGGTTAGGATTAACTTTTCATGGAGTAGGCTACTGCGTGCGCACCTACGGAGCAAAACCATGTGCTCTATTAAAGGTCTCATTCCATCGTATTTTCATTAATTTTGTGGTGGTCTCTTGTCTAAAATAATGTCATGAGAGTTGGTTTCGACAAAAATATGCTGTGGTTGTCTTGTTTCAAGCTATTTTAGTTAGGTGAAAACGAGAGCAGGGATAGCGCGAGAGGATTCTTATGAATATTAATGATATACAAAGGTATCGCCTCTCATTGGCTAACAGCACTGTGATGCTCCCTCTAGTGGGTCTGTCTGCAGGCAGCCTAATAATGTTTTCTTGAGGGCGGGCTGATTGCATAGCTAATATTTAATGTGACGTAGACTTGTACGGCTTTTCCGATTCACTCGTTTTTCCCGGCTGTTTTCTATCACAGGCGAATACAGACTACAGGGGTAGGAGAGCATTTTGAAGTTGAGCATACAAGTGCAACTTGGGCTGACCTATGGTACTGTAAAAAAATCAAGTATTAAACAGTTTATTTTGGAAGGAGACCTTTAATGATTTGATCGAAAACTTTGCACAGAGGACAGCCCGGGAAATGCAGCTATGATGTAAGTGAGCATTTTAAGTATTCAAATAATTTTGTGGATTATTGGGTGTTTATTCGCGCTATAGAGTGAAGTGAATGCGGTGCGCTGTCACGCAGTGTTTTCTCCATTTGTTTTTCCTTTTCCTTCGTTCAAGGTGCGCCGTCACCAGTTTTTTCTATTTGTGGTGTTGGCTTGGGCTACTTCTGTCAATTGTCTCATTCTGTTTGTGTTCATGGTCTGTTTAGGCTAGCCTATTACTGGACATTGCTCCATCATGTGTTGTATAGGGGGCCGCCTTGATGATCTTGCTTATGGGCCTGATGTTGGCTTGTTACGCCACTGAGCTATCAAATGTGTAAACAGCATCACACAAAGTAGCCTACACATGACGAAGCCAGCACTATGCTCATCGTCTTTCATCATTTCAACAAATGTCTCCCATACTTTGCTCTTTCTGTTTGTGTGTTTTAGGAGCTTCCACTCCCCAGTTTTCATCTTCTCTCTTACTGCTTCCATCTTTAACTGTATTCTCATTCTGCATAAAGTATTTGTTTTTAATAGAACATTTGTCTGCTATATAAATTACAAAAGTTTAATCGGCATCTTTATTTCAAATGACCCTGACCGCGACCCGAATGTCATTAAAAAATAGCCTATTTTATGCTGGCCCGTAATCACGGTTGACCGCAGTGGAAAGATCAAAAGAATCAACTGTAGGGCCAGCGTGAAACATTGTGTTAGAGGTGTTAGAGGTGTTAGCTGTTTTATCAGATGACTTTTGGACCTGTCAGAACCAGTCATATCAATCCTCAACAGTACAGAAAAGTAAAGGGAGTGTCAATCTTCTAATAGTGCAGTGACAGTCATCATGCTGTTGTTACACATAGTTTATGTCACCCAGTCTGCGAAACATTTACAGTGAATGAGCTCAGTCACACACATTCATGACATGCTCTGTCTCGGCATTGTCTGTTGTTAATATAATAGGCCTACCTTCTTATATTGAATGTTAACTGAGACTGAACCTCTGACCTCAGCTGCTCTTATTCAATTGATGCAAGTAACATCAACACTAGCTTTTTGTTTGTTTGTTCGGTCTTGGTCTCAGTCTTGGTCTCGTCGGTCTTGACTACAAGTCTAGCTCAGAAATGTTCTTTGCTTAAAAACCCTCAGTGTTGTTGAATGTGCTGTCCTAACCATTATTCACAAAATAGTGAATTATGATGAACAACGTCCTCCAAATGTTTAATGCATTCATGACTTGAATTTAATAATATACTGTAGGACATGCATTACTGTAATGGGAAAGGTGACCTTTTCCTTCAATGCATTCAAAGAACCCAGCAGGAGAAATTGTACTATTGTCAAATACTGTAATAATGTTTTTTCCCATCTACATTCTCCACCTAAAATCTTTCATCTGAGAGAATTTGACCTTATCTGTGTTTTTGTAAAGCATGAGATTGGATAAGGTCTTATGTAAGAGCAGTACATCACAAGGGTTCTGATAGGTTGAACCACTGACTCGGAATCAGCTCCCCCTCTTTTACATCATCTTCAGCATTCACTTAAAATATAAAATACATATATTGTATTATATATTGTATATAATATTGTTGTAACTATATTTCCATGTTGTAATTATTTTTCATTTTTAACTGAGAATTTCAGGTAATATCAATTGTTTTAATAGATTTAGTTTTACATACGTTGAGAAAAAAATATCATAGTAATAATATATAGTATATAAAGCACATGGGATAAATTTGATCTCTAAAAATATTTCAAAGAATGGGTTAATGATCTGATTTTGCAAACTGTTACTGGTGCTCCTGCCTGAGACAAGTCTGATTCTGGCTGAGACTGGTGCCTTCTGCCTGAGACAAGTCTTCTCTGTTTTGTCTGCCCATTCAACACAAAACAAAGTGCTGTTTTTCAAGGCATGAGCGTACGTGGGCTTTGAGTAGGTCTGACCACAGCTACGGTGGCCCAGTGACCCAATGACACAAATTTAGCGGACACATCAACCTACTGTAAGATGACACTGACGTGCTACAATCTGTTTGTAAGTCAAAGCAGGTTGCCCAAAATGTCAGTGATGGATGACACTACTGCTGCTCCTCTGTTCCAGTACACCCACCGAGGACAGTGCTGGAAGACCAGGGGGTAAAGGGGGGCAGAGGACTGCAGATTTCAGCCCGCTCCAGATTCAGAAAACTGCAACTATAGGCAGCAATGTTACATACATGTATGGTCTAGATGTATATTTTAAGTGATTACATTTACGCCATGATGATGGTGCTGCAATGACAGCAATCGCTACAATGGCAGCCTGATACCTCAGCTCTTACTCTTCTTTTTTACCATTTTACAATTTTTCCTTGTTTCTCCTTATGGGTAGTACTAACTTCATTTATTTGCCTTTGCGTTTCATCAATCTTTATTTTTCTCTCTTAGTGAACTGCATTTCCTTACAATTTCACTACATGCCTTACACCATTATTTTAATGTGATAAATAAATGTAATTTAATCCACCAAAGAAAGGTCAATGGTTATTGCGTAGACATCACATTACTCTTATACCATTCTTTTACTGTGTGACATGAGATCCCTTATGACAGCTGACATTAAATAGAACTGTTTTGATATGATTATTTATACATTTGCAAAGTTGTTGTAGTACATCATTTGATTGTTGGTGATTTAGGTTGAAATTTTGGATGAAATTTAGATTGTGACTGAATGCATTTGTCTGAAATGTAAAGAGAACACTGTTTGGAGCCTATAGGCTGGTTATTGTGAAGGTGTTACTGTACATTGAGACGGGTGTGAAAAAGAGGGGCAACAACTGTAAATGTCCACTGGTAGAGGCTTGGGCTATTGTTGTTGATGTTACATAGCTGTAACTGTAATCTGTTAGAGCTGTTGCTGTACAGTATTTGCTGTATTTGGCTTCAGTTCTTGAGCTCCTGTGCTGTAGTGGAGATGGACTTTTCTGGCTTTTCCCTCGGTATTGCCATTCTCTCTTGTGAAAAAAAGATGTGTGTGTGTGTGTGTGTGTGAGTGAGTGTGTGTGTGTGTGTGTGTGTGTGTGTGTGTGTGTGTGTGTGGTGATGGTGGCCACTTCCTCTTTGGCCTTGGGAACACCCTAACTTCTCTCCTCTGTAAGTTCTAGGTGAATACCCAGACGACCAGATACGCAACTGATGTTTGAACAAGAGAGGAAGGGGGAGAAGGAGGGGCGATCTCTAAAGGTTGGAGAGATGGAGAAGAATTACAGACTGTAAGAGAACTATCTTATATAGGTAAAATGGGGTTGCAGTGAGTGAGAAAAAGAGGAGAAAGAACACAGTTTGTGTTGTGCCGGTGCCCTTTATGGTTTTGTTCTGTCCTGTATTGTCTGTTTAATGTATGCAAGGGGCAGTGAGAAACGTGATTTCGATTCTTTTGTATGGCCAGTACATGTAAAGAAATTGACAATAAAACTGACTTTGACTTTGATTAGAGTGATGTGTTAGAGACACTATCGGTGTGTCCATTGTTATTGTGTGAGTATACAGTACACATATGTATGAGTACAGATATGTGTGAGCAGGCATAGTGTGTGGGGCACCTCACTTGAGCTTAGCAATGATGAGCTCGTTGCTAAAGAGGAAGAGGTGTCTCTCGCGCGTCTTTTGCTCTTCAGTCAGCTGCACACACTCATCGAGGGTCGGGGGAGAGCCGTCGCCAGACAGCCCCAGCACAAACGGACACTGCTCCACAGCCACAGACACTGCCGCCTCCTCCCTGAGGGAGCAACCGCAAACTTAGGGTCACAGAGCCAGGTGAAAAGGGTCACGGGTTCAAAGGTCACAGAAGCAGAAGACAGATCACAGGTAAAAAAAAGGAGCCAAAAGCATGCAAGTTCCAATACGACACAGGCTAATAAGCAGATATGATTATACTATTGTATTTGCTATGCATGAGGTCAAAATTATACAGCTTGTAAGTCTTGCCAGTTTTCATCTAAAAGGTGTCCTCAGTTCTAACTGGGAATGTCAGGAGATATACAGTATCCCAGGACAGTGGGTCCAACTGTGAAATTTATAAAACACCCCTTCCTCATGTGACAATGGGTCAAATGAATCCACCATTAACATAATTAGCATAGTCAATGCATGACATTGAGGTTGAATTGGTCATTATAATCACAGGTTGCGGATGATGATAGCCACCCTGATGTTGATAAGGAGTTAAACTTCCTAGGATGTAATCTCAGGGCAGAAATACCAAAATGGTATGTAGCAGATAGATTGTATGTAACTGTAGTACTGTACAGATGAGTTATTTCTACTTGAGACACTGACTTACAGTCTGACTGTCTTGGTAAGTAACTGTTACATTGTGTAATAGAATTTGGCCTCCCACAAGTGTTACGAAGAAAAAGGTTACAACATTCAATCGCTGAGCATAATTGAAGTGAAAAGTTATACATTTCTTTTAAAAACTAATTTTAGAATTCTAACTAAAATCTAGACAGGAGTGTGTTTCCTTCTTAATACTGTGAAGTAAGGCTAAAAATGCAATGACATGCAATGAGTCACAGATTGTTTGAACTGCTCCATCTTTTTTCATAACTAAACACACTATTTGTAATTTCCCTGATCTGCAATATTTCTCCTCACAGAAATGTCATGTTTGTAGTGGAGTCAATGTTGATCCCCTCACAAATAGCATCTGCTGGACTGCAGACTGGCCTAATCTCCCTTCCCTCCACTCCAATGATGAATAATGGAAAAACAGATTTTCTTGTCTTTCATTTTTGTTTGATGTCCTAAACTTGTTTGTCGTCTTAAAAAAGGATGGTTCATAAGGGACAGAAAGCCTGTGTTGTCCAGAGATAAAATATGGCCGATACATAGATCTCAAGCAGAGTTATCCAAAGAGCCCTACCCTAATCCAAGGTACCATACTGTAATCCAACCATGCTTTTCTAACATAACCTACTGAGAAACAAAAACAAAAAATAATATTTGTGAAAGCTGGTGTTGTCTACAGTTCTAGGGGCATATAAGGCCAATGAAACGTGGTGGGCATGAAGCCCTACTAGGCTAATAGTATAGGCTATTTTGGTCTTTGGAGATATCTTTACACTTTCACTATTCATCACAGTACAGTATGTTGGAGTAGAGGTCCATTGTGAAATGTGCTGTTACACTGTTGTACCTCTAGTTATAATCATTACATCTAGTCATCAGTGTTTACATGCACAAAATGACTTCTTATGCTCAAGTATTCTAACAGTTGCATTTAGTGTGGTGGCTTTTACCAAATCTGAGATTCATGTGTAGAAAGACCAATTGCCAACGATCTAAAACATGCGAACATTAATAAAAGGTATTGACAAGGTCAGAAACTAAAGTCTATAACTGTAATTTAGCCCTAGGCATTTGGGTTAGGTCCTTGAGCCCTGTGAAGTGCACACTAGATCTGAACCCAAAGCATGGATCTTAGTGTTGTCTTTGGCACTATTGACCATGGGATTTTACTACACAGCCTCAAAGATAGATACCAAAGATCAAATCTTACCTCTCTGGTTGTTACCAATTTGTGCACACCTATGAAAAATTATAATGCCACAGAAAAGTCAAGTATGGTCTACCCCATGGCCCAGGTCCATGCTCCCTCTACATGCTACATTTTGCATGGAGTAAGAAAAGAAATAAGGAATATGGGGTCATGGCACTACATTTATTACTATGCAGATGGCACCCAGCTATACTTTTCCACAAAGCCTAATGACTATACACTTAACTTAACTTAATGCCTGCCTTGAAGACAAAACTTTGATGGCTGATAAATGTGGAAACATGTGGAAAGTTATGCTTATAGGCCCATTTATATTATTATATCTCACCAGTTGAACCCAGTGATCTGTTACTATAACAATATAGTTAAAGACCTTGGGGTAATCATGACTTGGACCTCTCTGAACAGTTACGGAAAACTATTTTTTTCACATGCAAAATATTAGTGGTTAGACAGAAAACTCCTTTCCTAAGGAACTGATGGTAAATGCGAAATGTTAAAAAACAATACATCTATTTGTTACCTTCAGCCCTGAATATTGTAATGCCCTGTTTTCTGGGTATAGTAATAGACCTACCTGTATTCAAAAATGTACAGCTCATACAAAATGTCACTTCCGAAAAACTCACTGAAAGACTGAAAAATACAAATACATTTCAAATTGAATGGTTTTAAAATATTCTTCCTGAGCTGTCATCATTGCTCTCTAGAAAGACTTGCTTGTCCCTTCATACCCTGCTAGACCCATATGATTTCTAAATGTTGATCTTCTTGTAATCCTCTCTTTGATATACTCTCCCATCCTATGTTCAGTAAGTAGACACTTGATATCTTTAAGTCGAGACTTTCTCTTTACTGATTCCCATAGGTACAGATGTCGCACAATGAATCATCACTCCTGTTGGGTCTTACATGAATAGACTGCCACTGCTATTGCTATCTATGTGGGGCAGGGTTGCCACTAGAGGCTGCTCGATTATGAAAAAAATCATGATTATGTTCATGATTGAAATCGTGATTATTTTACACGATTACTCATTGACTTTGGAAATCTGTTGCATTTATCGAACAGAACAGTGAATTCTCCTCAAAATAGATCAAGACAGATAAAACAGATAAAGGTAAACAAAAACGATTATTATTTTATTTTTTTGCCCTTATGGGTCACTGACAAGTTTTGTCTTTGGTACAAGCTGTTCTGCAGAATAACGAAACGGAGCGGGATCACGTGACTCTACATGCAGTAGTGTTTTTGAAAGGGAAGTAATTGGAATAATTGACCTGGGAAAATTTGATCGATTATAGGTTCTGAATGTCGATTACGATTACTTTTCGATTAATTGCACAGCCCTAGTTGCCACCATCCATCCCAGCAGTGGTCATGAGCTGCCGTGTACCATATCGAATCCTACCTCACTGGGCGACTGTTCAAAGTGTCCTGGCTAGGACACACCTCTGCGCCTTACCACCTTGCTACTGGAGTACCCCAAGGATCTGTGTTGGGCCCCCTTCTTTTCTCCATCTATACCACTTCTTTGGGCCAAATCATCCGCCAGCACGGCTTCTTTTACCACTGCTATGCCGATGATACCCAGCTCTATCTGTCATTCTCACCCGATGACCCAACCATCCAAACGCAAATCTCGGATTGCCTCTCTGACATCTCTGCATGGATGCAAGACCATCATCTCCAGCTGAACCTCTCAAAAACCGAGCTGCTGGTCCTCCCAGCTAAACCAACTATTCACCACAACATTTGCATCAACTCTGGCTCCTTGTCTCTTGCTCCCTCACGGAGAGCCAGGAACCTAGGTGTTATGATTGACGACCAGCTAACCTTCAATGACCATGTTGCTTCTGTTGCCCGGGCCTGCCGCTTCGCACTATTCAATATCAAAAAGATCAGACCATACCTAACTCAACAAGCCTCCCAATTGCTGGTTCAAACTATGGTCCTCTCACGCCTTGACTACTGCAATGCCCTTCTGGCAGGACTTCCTGCCTGTGCTGTCAAGCCACTTCAGATGATCCAAAATGCTGCGGCGCGTCTCATTGTCAATCAGCCGAAGAGGACGCATGTCACCCCTCTGCTAATCGAGCTCCACTGGTTGCCTCTGGCGGCTCGCATCAAATTCAAATCACTGATGCTGACTTACAAAGTGCTTAGAGGATCTGCCCCTTTTTATCTAAGCGCTCTCATAAAAGCTCAAGCTACCCCCCGACAACTCCGGTCCTCCAATGACTGTCGACTGGTCCCGGCACCTCGCCCAAGGCAATCCAGACTCTACTCATGTGTCGTCCCACGCTGGTGGAATGACCTACCAAAAACAATCAGAACAGGGCCATCTCTGGAGGCCTTCAAAAAGCTCTTAAAGACCCAGCTATTCAGAGAACATCTTCTATCCTAGCACTAAAATGAACTGAAGCACTATCCCCTAGCACTATGCTCCTTAAGGTTTCTGCTATGTAGCTGGATTGTTATCCTCATTTTGTAAGTCGCTTTGGATAAAAGCGTCTGCTAAATGCATAAATGTAATGTAATGTAATATCAGTTATTCTGTGTGCTGCACAGATGTCTCATGTGTCATGACGTGTCTCTTTCTATCCCTCTCTTGCTCTACATCTGCAAACATGGCATATATGATCTGTGACATGTAAAGCACCTAGACTAGCCTAACTCATTTGCTTTCTCTGCCCACATACACCACAATCATGTCATCCCTGCCTCTCACTGGTTGATTTCCCAACTCCTCCTGGGTGAAACCTACCTCATGAGAGGCTCATGCCAGGATGGACTCTCCTTGCTAGAGGCCTGCGACAAACACTTTCTTATGATGGCACTCGTCAAAATAGACTAGGCCAATCCCATTATCAATCTTACTCTCTGACTTGAACATGATTTGTCCTGCTGCTACTGTCTAACATAGACAACCTACTGTATAAGTTGTACTCAGCCTAAATTCTAAATTCTAAATTCATCCAAATGATTTGCTACTGTGTCTTGGAAAGCATGCAATATGTTTTAGGATCCAGTTACGTCACCGTTCCACAATGGGGTTACTAAGAGACAAAATCTATAACAATTATTTGCTTGGCTGATTTTGAGGTTACCTTATAGACTGAAAAAGAGTGGTTAACACCTCGTCTCCCAGACTCGACTCTCTGTCTCTCTCAAACACATATATACACACACACACACACACACACATTCCTCTTACATAAGCCACTTAAATGTACTCCATCTCTTGGGAACTAAGAGTGTGTGGAACTCTCATCTGATAATAGCTCAACTTCTTTCCAGGAAAAAGGAGGTGAAGACTCCCAAGGGTCAAGGTCAGACCCCGCCACAGGACTACTAACAGCTCTTTACTTCACCTTTTTTCAAAATCTACTCTATAGGTTTTTCTTCTTGCTCAGATTATCAACAGAAAAGTTGAGAAGGCTGACATGTTTCTAAAAATAAAGAAAATCTGAGTTAGAATAAAAACTGCGCCAAAGTGCTAGACACATAACAACCTACAGTCTACATTAAACATTTGGTAGGACAGAGATGCCAGTACGGGAAAGCGTATGTTTATGGTATAAGCAACAAATTAATAAAACTAAATAATTTAGTTAATGGAAACAAGGTCACCTGTATACATCTATTTGACCCATTAACAATGTTGTTTAACAATAATGTGGTAACTAACAAATGTTTGCAATTTCACAGTCTAATAATATTATTCATAATAACAATAAAATAAAATCAGTTATAAATAATACCTCTAAGTTTAAAGCAAAAACATTGTTTACTGGAACATTATTATGCATTATTATGCTGGCTATGATGAAGTTGCATCCGTTGACATCACATCAGGCCCTAAATAGTATAGAAATCATCTATTAAATCTATCTGTGGGGTTATTACAAAATTGTAACCATATATAGCCAGTGAATCACTGTGTAAGACATAGGTAAGAAAATACATGCGTATTATTGTCATAATTACAATAATAATAGTACAGGGTAATATGCAGTCTGGCAACATTGGCACTACAACATTGATGCGCGGGCCGTAAAATGAAGTTGTACATTCAATACTGCCTTTTATATTGGCCTTTTAGGCAACCATTGGATATCTTAAAGAATTTTTGTGTGTAGTTGAAAGTGAGCTTCTGAATTAAAATATTTATTATTACAAAATATATATTATAAAACACTTTTTTATTAAATGTATTTTTAAAAGCCTATACCATTTAAAACCTATACATATCTGCTCAGTTTTCATCAACATCTTAACTGCAATGAAATGTCTCTTTTACCACATTTAAGTCTAAAGACCTGCAATGGCTGCGCTCTGCAGGGAGTCACAAACAAACAGGTTGGTGTTTTGGAACCTTAGCTAAATTCGCCATGTGAGCTCCTGGCTACGGGCTCAGCATGAAACCACACTGGAAGAGGGACTCTCCCTGCTGGGTGCCCATTAAACAGATGCACTCTGAAGAGGGCTAGAATAGTGTGCCCTCTAGACATGCACATGCACTAACGCACACACACGCACACACACACACACACACACACACACACACACAGCTGCATACAAACACATAGTTTGTTTTATGGGATCATTGTTTTTGCACCCACTGTTCTGAAACCTGTGCGCTGCGGTTCTCTGTGTGCAGTGCAGTCAAACTGAGAGAGGGAGTAGGTGTGTGTGTGATGCATTTTGTATGCCACTGACTGACGAGTGAGACACAGAGAGTGTGTCACGTCGGTTAAATAGAGAGAAAGAGAGAGAGAGAGAGTAATTTTTGTTTTTGTGTGAAAAACCAATTTGAGCTTCCTGTTGACTGAAGTAGAAGGACACAGAGAACAACATAGGTAAACAAACATAAGCTATGACCTATGACCAACATAGGAAGACAAATCAATACAATTAGGCATTGTCCATAATGTTATATAAGGTGGAAAAACAAAACATTTAATATTCAGATGTACTGAATGGTCTGAAAAGCGTGCACACACAAACACACACACACACATACACACAGACACACACACGCACACACACTGGCAGTTTTGATCGTTTAAATAAGACATAACCTGTGCCTGCCACTGCAAACATTAAATAGTTCCATTACTGCCTGACAGCAGGAGCATATACCTAATGTAATATCATTATTAGCAATACAGGAGACAAATAGGATGCATATGGGTAAGCAAGTTTAAACATTGGTCTTAAGATAGTACTAGTCTCAGCAGTTTAATATGGCAAACAAATTATCTTCCTACCTTGTTACTCTGTTAGCCTCCTTCGCCGGAGTTGACAATTGGGTGGGCTAATGGTAATATGAAACCAGTAGCTCCCCATCTGTTTAATAGTAGGTTACCTCCCCTAAGACTCAATAAATAGAGTCCCTATATGTCACAAAGTTTGTAATAGCTCTATAACATCCAATTAAACTTCTTGCCCTGCCTGCAGGCTACAGAGCATTGATGGGTTATTAAGTGATGCTGGTTGACTGTGGGTTGATGTTAGCAGGCTATCAGCAAGAAATTTTATTCTCCCCACAAAAGTTCAGGTAACCATGTATACACATACATAACCAAACACACAAATGTGTTGATACAAGACAGAGGCTTTTATAGCTGCCCAGTGATCTACAGAATATGTTTCCTCAATTTCTGCAATCAAGTCAACGACATTCGGTTTAATGCCTGTTTCAGTCGGACATACATTTATGACATGACAACAGGGGCTGCGACCGTTCAGGAGAAGGTTCCAGACCTATGATCCATTTAGCTGACGTCATAGATTTACCTCATTCCTCTGGAAAGCCGTGGCTAAGAGATTAGTGCCTCTGCGTTGAAACTGAAGAGTTGCCAATTCAAGGCCACCAGTGAAGTGCAACACTGCTCCGCAACTCCATACCCCGACAATGGCCACTACATCCCTGTCCTCACAGGATCAAAAGAGTATACATACTCTCTCTGTTCTCTAGGCTGTGTGTGTGTGAGTGTGTGTCATCAGTTACTCTATAGTGCACTCCAGTAATCTTCTGACCTCGTCAATAATATTCTCCCCTATTTGTCTACTTAGTCAACACTGGACTATCCAAAAGGAACATAATAGCTCATTATCAGTAGCATATATTCAAGCCCCACATGTTACTCTTTAGGCCAAAACACCCTAATGTATGTGAATGCATGCCTTTTGTGGACATTTAGGGTCGTACATGCAGTGCCTACAGTATGCTGTGCACGCAAATGCTAGGAATGCAATGGGATTCATTATCTAAATTTCAAGATATCAAGTCCTTATCACATCAGAAATGCCCTCCACTCCATCCCATTTCTTGTGTCATTCAAACCACAGAGCAGCATGTTTGGTCATAGGACATCTCTTGAACAGCTAGTTGAAGAGAGAGCTGCTGCCCCCACAAGGATGGGGGTGGTAAGGCCTTTTAGTAGTCTCAAGCATGGATGATTTCTGGTTAATGCTACCTGAGAGCTAAGACACACCAATGCATTGTTGTTAATAAGGAACAACATGAGAGAGAGAGAGAGAGAGAGAGAGAGAGAGAGAGAGACACATACACACCTGATAGGGATCCAAGGGATTCCAAGTGCTTTCCCAAACACCAGGGATGGAGCAGATCGACGTCTCTGTGCCAGGCTGCGTAGATGCTAAAATAAAGGAAAAACAAGGGTAAGGTAAGGTGGAGGGTTGTAAAGGCCCTCTACGGGTTTACATGGTCCACTTGCCACTGCAGAAATCAGAAGACTTCAGTGTTTCTACTGCAACTGTGGGTCATCAGGTGTGTGTAGCCTATGCCAGACATTTGCCGCATATAGACAAATACATTCGTTTGCTTTGTAAAAACAAAAAGAAAAAAATCCACTAAGAAAATGAAAATGTGTGCTTTCTTCATGTGCTGCAACATGGGTTTGAGAAAAAAGTAGAGGGAGTCCAGTTGTTTGCAGAACCAAGCACCTGTTTAGTACCTTGATGCTATGCCCTGTCCATGCGTAAGATGTGGATGTGTTTGATCACTTCTAACTTGTTTGGATACCAATGAAAGAACTGGGCTAAGCTAAATGTGCTATGCGCCAGAGCGATTGATTGCACGCACTAAAATGAGAGAGGTAACTATCAACCTATCAACATAGTTCAATATCAAACAACAGTGGTGTATTCCTTTAAGTACAAACGTGCTACACAGAAGAAACATCACTGGGAGTTGCAGACATGGGAGTCCAGTGGAGTCAGGTGCAGAACTTGTTGAGGAGTACAGGTGCTACAGTGAGGCCGGAGGTGGGTGCTGGGTCTTCGAGAGCTTTTTTGAAAGAGTTATTCCCGGTGGACTTCATCTCTGCCATGGCTTCCTTGTGGCGTGGCCACTTTTAAAATCAGATGGGTTTAGGTCAAGGAGGTTGTTTTGGGAGAGGAAATCTGTGAGCTGTTTGAAATCCACCCTCTCAATGATCTCAGAAAGGAACAAGAAGCAGAGAGACCAGTAGCGGGAGCAAGGGAAGGTAGCTCTGTTACCTGAGCCTGACTGTTTGATGTAAGAAAGGCTTCTGATGTCTGTGAAGCATTAAGAACATGTATGATTGCTGATGAGAGAATAACAAGGGAAAGAGGTTGCTTGGAATAGGCTCGACTGAACATGTAGGAGATGAGCACACATCCTTTTCAGTGAGAGGGCTAGATGAAGAGTGTTGCAGGACAGATTGTGTATAGCGCTTGTATCCAGGGAGAAGAGACGGGATGTAGTGGGATAGTAATGTGCTGGAGGTTTCTGAGTGTGAGTGGAGTGTTTCTGAGAACTGGCTGCTGAAGGCAGACAACATGTCAATAAAAAGTGAAGTGTATGTTGTCAAGTTGGTAGCAGTTGGAGGCAGCAGAGGGTTGAGTAGAATTTTGAAAGTTGAGGTGTCAGTGGTTTTGTAAATTATGTGAATAGAAATCTTTGGAAGCAGTGAAGCTGGAGAAGAGGGATGATTAAAACCACTGGAAAATATATATTTGTGCAAACGTTTTTCTGAAAAGAAATGGTAAAGGTCCGCAACACTCAGTCCTTCATCAAAGTGCAACCTGAACAGTGTTGCGGACCTTTACCATTTCTTTTCACTTATAGTTTGTTTGGTCCAGCACCTGTGCCACTGTTGTGCGCACGCATATTCTGACTGTTTTGCTAACGTTTTTCTGCCATTCTGAGGTTTGTGAGCAGCAACCAGTGGGAATCACTGAGCCAAGGATGGGACAAGGAGGACAAAGCTTGGTGTTTCCTGTTCAGTACCTGCATAAGCAGACCCCCTGAGAGAGGAATGGATATCACAGGCCTAATGTCAACTTGCTCAATAGATGCTGTAACGCTACTTGTTCCTAATATATTTATTCAAAGTGTAGCCAAGTATGTATGTCCTTAAAGGAAATAAACTGAAATGGTCAAATGGCACAAATATATTTTGTGACTGATAAATACTTGCATTCTGAATTCTCTAGGTAATCATCCCTTCACTACTTTTGAAGTCTGCACCTGAGTTCCCACCAGATTAATGGATGGTTTTAAAATTTGTTACGGCCCCTGGGACTTCTGCTCCTTGTTTCTTCCAGGTGGACCTGATGGCTGAGATCTGCAGCTAACTGCTAATTGGTCACACCTGTGAGCAGGGGCTGGCAGGATAAACGGGCAACTTCCTCTTCTGTTTTGGGGAGGCCATTCTTATTTTGATTTTGAGCATGCAACACCACACTCAGACATTCAAATCACAACAGCATTCATACATCGCAGATGACTGACTTGGACACCTCTCACTGGCTTTGTTTAGTTGTTTTGGTGTTTGTTATTTAGTTAATGAATACATATTTTTTTTGGTTAAGAATCCAACCTCTCAACAACACCCTCTTTTGTTACGGCCTCTTTTGTTACGGTCACTTTCCCCCGCTCTCAATGTACTGGGACATCCCACCCTTACACGAGAAAGTGCAAAACAGTGCTAGTGCCAAACATGATTGGAGGTCGTTAAAAGGAGACAGGGCCTGCCCTGCTTTTTGGAAAGATGATTATTCTGATTCAGACATCATACGATATTCATCAAGATTGTCGATTAACTATAAACATGACCTTGTCATCTGGCAGATGTCATTTTATTTGCCTTCCTATCTTGTATGGTAATTATGTGCTGACTGGAATGTAAATGCCTGAGTGTGTGTGTGTGTGTGTGTGTGTGTGTGTGTGTGTATGTACGCGACTATTGGTGGGGCATTGGAGCAAGCTGAAGGGTTGTTATTGATACATCATTAATGACACACACACACACACAAAACAAGCCCAGGAACCACCCTCTTGCGTTCTGCATAATGCCTGCCTCAAAGCATTCAAGGCCAATCATGCGACTTGAAATACAATGGGCGCTTGTTTCAATGAGGCCAAACTCTGTCTCGCTCTCTACCTCTACCTCTCCCCCTCTCTAACTCTTACACCACATGCACACACTCTTCCATACAGATTATATACCCAACCCAATAAAACACACACATATGTATGACAATAAAACTGCACATACTGTGTCTGCTCTGTAACAATCACTCATAAAGTGATTGTTGTGATAAAGTGATTAGTTTACCAAACATGAGAATGAGATAATATATGACAAACTTTTGGCACTCACACACAAACACACAGACACACACACGCACACACACACACACACACACTATGTATATCTGTGAAGCTCATCCTTGTTGATAATGAAGATTGTGTCCGATCTTCACCGACTCTAAACATTACTGCCAGTACTGTGTGAATGTTGTCTCCGGCACATCTACAGTAATTATTCTTTATCAGACACAAGCACAAATGTAATTTACATGTCAACATGTCAGAGGCTTTTCTCAGTGGTTTCAGAACACTATGCACTGGCAACCATCAGACACATCCCCCCTTGTACACTATTTGGGTCACTGACAGAGTTCAAACTCATTAACAGATTTTTTTTCTCACAGCAGACAAAACCAATGACTGACCAAGCTTGACCTGGTCCAACTGGTCTTTAGCCCTGTTGACGCAGCACCTACAGTATCATTTACACTTCATTTAAAAAGAGGTTTCAGCAACTGAAAGCTTCTTTTTTAGAGATTTCCAGCCAAAGTGGAGAACTCTGAGGCTCTGGTTGCAGAAACTGCATGCATGAGAAAGAAAAGTTTTAGCTGTCTGACGTATCAGCTCAGTTATTATGTATTTGTTTGAAATGCGCGTTGTGTACAGTGCACTGACTCATTTTCTAATGCAGAAGATACTCAGAAACATGTAAACATCGCCTCAAATGAGTCAGATCATTAAAGAAAAAAGTTTACTCAACCTTGTCAGGCAACAAATTTGAATCATCATCATTATCATCATCATCATCTTGAATTTCCCCTTGGGGATCAATAAAGAAATATCTATCTATCTATCATCATCACTATCACTTAGGTATATGTCCAGCCAGTGGATCCTTCTGACTAACAGTGAAAGACGTCAGACGAGAGAGAGAGAGAGAGAGAGAGAGAGAGAGAGAGAGAGGAAAAGAAAGAGAGAATTTGTGGATCACTCTTATTATGACTCTACTGAGAGAAAGTGTACAGGAAAGACTGATTAACCCACAGAGGTTGGGAGGACCTTGGCTTTCCATAAGTCCTGGTGTTTTTAAGGAAACACACAGACCAGGGTTGGGCTGGCCCATACACAATAATCAGCTGCTGTTTATATTGTCTAACAACAGGCCTGGAAAAAAAGAATGTAATCTACAGCTCTGGATGCCTTGACAAGGGGGAATATTACAGAATTTATGTGTTTGTGGGAATGAGTTTTGTGCCTATTTTTGCATGCGTATCTCAAAGTATCCTGACTAAGAGAATGAAGACAGAAAGAGAGAGAAGAAAAACAACACGTTCGGTTTGTAACAGTTTGCAATTTCTTTGAACTTTTTGTAAGAGTCTGCTGTTTTCATGATTGATTTCTGATGCATTTTTTTCATCTCCTCCTTAACTCAAAAAAAAATTGAAGAAAAAGTGTTTATGAAAAGTAAGAAAAAGTGTCTGTGAAAAGTAAGAAAAAGTGTCTATGAAAAGTAAGAAATTACAAAAAATATTTTAAAGGAGCTCTTATTCAACAATTCACAATAAAGCAAACTGATATTTGAACGAAACAGAATCAAATTCTCAAAATTACATTCTAAATAATTTCCAGCCATTCCTACAGACATTCAGTCGTGTCTGAACTTGTGTGAAGCCCTTCCAGTGTGCAAACAACCATTTGGAAAAGCCGCAGAACCAACCAGTAGAGCCACCTAAGGAGAGCCAACGCCAGCAGTACTTACAGGTCGGATGGAGGCGGCCGCCTCATCATAGCTTCCCCTTCTCATGGTTGGTGAGTGCGTGAGGGAGAAAGCCAGAGGCTTGGATACAGTAGGTGAGTCCGCCTGCAGTGGACCCTCTGTGGGAAACTCTCCTGGTGAGGTCAGGCTGCGTGGGGATTTTGAGGATCCGACTGTCAGAGGAGCACCCGTGGGAGTGTGGGAGTGTAGCGCCACACTGGCACCGGGACTGATCACAGACAAGAGTGTGAGGAAGCACCCAGAAGCGCTGTACAAAGAGGCGCTGTGGTGTGGATGTGTGTGTGTGTGTGTGTGTGTGTATGACTGTCTGTGTGTGTACGTGCTTACTTGTGTGTGTGTGTGTGTCTGTGTGTTTGTTTCAAACAGCTCCCCTGACCGGCTTCTTCAGCTGTTCGTAATGAGGCTGAGAACAATGGGGGCTCAGAAGGGACAAAAAACAGTTCAGCAGGGAGGGCCATGGTGGTGTGTGTGTGAGTGTGTGTGTGTGTGCTGATTTCAGTGTGTACATGAGAGTGTGTGGATGGGGAAGGGGTTCCGCTTGACCTGGGCTCCAGCACGTCCAGTCAACAACATTCCCACCATCACCACCCCAGCCCCTCCCACACTAGGGGTGGGCGATATAGTCTAAAATTTATATTGCTATATATTTTGAACCATAGACGGTAGATGATATATATCACGGTATACTTTGGTATGTAACTTACAGCATAACAGTTTCTTAATGGTTACCATAGCATAAAGTCAATATGTACAACAGTTGTTTAGTCATCGTTCGGAGGTGTTTATATTGGACTCTCAAATTCACACAGAAATAAACTGGTAAGCTGCATTTGTGTCAGCCAGTAGCTGTTCAATTTATAGGCTCTTACAGTTTCGTAGTAAGAATGAAAAGGTACTATCAATAAGGTGAAGCTACAGGTCAACATTTTTTCACATGTTTGTGGAGACGTAATGAGCCTATCACGGTATGCCGATATGACCCAAAATCTCTATCATTGGCCAAATGCATATTGCATACGGTATATATCGTCTATATTGCCCACCCCTACCCCCCACACACACACACCACCCCCAGACTTCTCGCTCCTGGCTCTCTGATCTACTTTCCCCTCTGCTCCAGCAAACACCTCCATTGCCCCCAGCCCCAGCCCCAGCACACAGAGTGGAGCACGAGTCTTTCCATGGCTGGCGCAGCACCCCTAGCGGATGCACCACTGCAGAGGGCAGTACTGTCAGACTCAGAGAGCACCAGGACGTTTAACTTTAGGGGAGGTAAAAAAATAGTATATTTCCCCAAATGGTGGCGTATCCCTTTTAAAAATGATTCTCTGAAGAAAATTTACTTTAATTCAAGTGTCTTTAGAGCTTTTTTAAATCTACCAGTGTGCAGTACTATCTACTACAGCCAAGCACAGCAACAGCACCATATTTACACAGCCATGGACTGATTCCTTACCATGAAGAATCCTTCTCTGCTTATCTACCATCTACGGCCCAGGATTGTCATTCACCATCTCAGCTTTGACCCCTCGATCTCATTTCTTTGCGTCAAACATAATAACACTACATAAAAAAAAAAATCCCGAGTTATATATTATTCTCTTTCAAAGACATATGGGAAGGACACTGAGCTGCCAATATTGGCCACTATAGTAGGATGACCAGATGAACTTGATTTCCAGTGATACTGGCTGACATTGGTGAAAAATCCATTTTCTTTGTTTTTTTTTAAGCTAAAACAGTATTCTAATTATACTGATCGCTGAAATAGTAATTCTGGAAATGATGGAATTTTTCATAATGGTGGCATAGCTCAGAGCATTGTGATATATTGTTATTGAGAAGATGGAGGAATAGGTGATATATGGTATATCTAGTATATATGAAAACTGTAGTTGCTGGATACTTTTGTAGCTAGTTCATGCTGTAACAATTCTCTGTTATTTTTGATGTATAGTAACTTTAACTAGTTAGTCGTTGCCCAACACTGCTGTTCAGACAGTGTATCAGTTTGTTATTGTTGGTTGTTCTCATTGGCAGTTCAGCTGAGAGCTTTAACACATTCCCCTGCCATACTGAGCATGGGTCATGATTAAGCATAATCATTCAAGGTGACAGGGAACAGTAGCCTAAAGCCTATATACTCTACACGTCTTAGAAGTCAAACAGCACCCCACCCCACCGCCCAGCTCTGCAAAAAGAGTGTGATAATTCTTGCCAGCAGCGTAACACACACTATGCAGCAACCTAAATGTTTGGATGGAGCTGAGGAGAGATGTGCTCAGACAAGCAAACAAACTGCAGTGATCACCTCATTGGTTCACTGTGCAAAACATCCCCTATTCACATACCCCCTGCACCAGATGGGTAAAGCACTTGACATTTAAGCATTGTGAGGTATTATGTAAACTTTTACTTTGATCCACATCTCCCTTGTCAGTGCACAGCTGGACAGGTTTGGATTAGAGAATCTATAAGAAGATAGAAGTTTTTGTGTGTGCTGGTCTGTCAAACTCAAGTAGTGTCTCTACCTGAGGACATAGTTGAGTTAGTTCAGAGTTTGAGTTGGTGGCTGGTTCATTGTTATGGAGCTTGGAGCATTAAGCGGTTCTTGAATTGTTAGATATACTCTGCTGAGGACATTTTTACATCTGGAGGCATTTCCTGGAACCCTGTGACAAGATAGCCACAGCAGTGGAGAAGACGGAGGAGACCAAGTGTAGCTGAACGAAATAAATTCCGTTTATTATCTTTTTTTTTCTCTTTTTCTTTTTTTTCCAAAAGTGCAAATATTTACAAGTGCTACTATTTACACTGAAAAGTTATATACAAAATGTGCAAAACAAAACTGTACAAAAGAAAACAAAAACAGGCACAAGTAGCCAGGCTACGTACTCAGACCCTGATCTACTATGAACAGCACTTCAAATCACTAAACAAGTTCACTTGACCAACCACTCTCCTATACTGAGGCTCTGGGGCCTAATACAGATCATATCTGCTGTAGTCCCGCCCTCGGGAAAGCTCCATGGACAAACATAATCAATTAACTAAACAATAACACAGTCGTTACCAAATAGTAACTCAAATGAGAAAACACATAAAACATAGACACATAGAATAACTGACATGCACAAAAATAACTCAATAAACACACAAAATTGCATTTTAACCCAAACTACCAAAACACCCCTGTGGAAATGGATTACCCCACCAAGAACCCGGGAAACCCCTCTATTTCCCCCTAGTGGAACAATCCCTCTGGTTCTCCAGTAATACACGGAAGTAAGTGGCGTTTTGTTTACCGTTGAGTTGAATTAATTACGGACTTATTACAAATGTTTTGACCAATAAATAAAGTTTTGAACAGCCAGTGTGCATTATTTAACTTGATGAAACCAGACAAAGATTATACAGATGCATAATGAACATGACAATGTAATTTCAACGATTGCACTTAACTCACGGAAACTCCAACATAACAGTACAGACATACAGGTAGGCCTTTCCCTGCATTCTTAAATGCTATGCTAAGTTAACGGTGGCAGATCGTGGTTAGTGACAATATGAAATATATAAACAGTACATACGGTGGTGGCAAGTGTGAGTGTAGCGTAAGGCAGGACAGCAGTGTTTTAAAAATGCCGGCAAATGGCGGTCCCCGCATTACGCTATGTGAGCGTCATGGCTCAGCCCATGACATTTCCCCCCCCTTCTAATGATGCCTCCTGTGGCATCCTAGACAGGAAGTCAGCAGTACAATTCAATTTCCCAGCCCGGTACAACACTTCAAACTCAAAAGGCTGTATCGCCAAAAACCACCTAGTGATTCTGGCATTAGTGTCCCTCATTCGCCCCAACCACGAGAGAGCCTTGTGATCAGTCTCTAATACAAATTTGCGCCCCAACAAATAGTATTTAAAAGAGTCCAATGCCCACTTTATAGCCAGGCATTCTTTCTCCACAGTAGAGTAATTGCACTCTCTTGGCAAAAGCTTGCGGCTTATGTAAGCCACCGGACGGAGTTGTCCATTGTCCCCTTGCAACAGCACAGCCCCCACGCCCTTTTCTGAGGCATCAGTTTGTACTGTGAAAGGCTTGTCAAAGTCTGGGCTAAGAAGTACTGGCTCCTGACACAAAGAGTTTTTTAAGTCCTTAAAAGCCGCTTCACATTCATCAGTCCACTGTACCCTGTTTGGCTGGCTTTTGCGGGTTAGCTCCGTCAGTACCACTGCTTTTCCTGAAAAATCAGGAATAGAGCGCCTGTACCAACCCACCAGACCTAAAAAGGAACGTAGCTGCTTTTTGGTGGTTGGGCGTTCCGCGGCCATAATGGCCTCCACCTTCCCCACCTGGGGCCGAATGACACCTCGGCCCAACACATAGCCAAGGTAGGCAGTCTCCTCCCTGGCCATAGCGCACTTGTCTGGGTGGACAGTCAAGCCCGCCTCCTTTATCAAGGAGAGGATATGCTGCACATGTTGCAAATGCTCCAGCCAGTTGGAGCTATAAATGATGATGTCGTCCAAGTAGGCGGCGGCAAAGCCCTCAGTCCCCCTGAGGACCCAGTCCATTAGCCTCTGGAAGGTGGCCGGTGCCCCATGAAGGCCAAAAGGCAGCACAGTGAACTGATAGTGGCCAAATAGGGTCCTAAAAGCAGTCAGTTCTTTGCAGTCCTCAGCCAAAGGCACTTGCCAGTACCCTTTGCAAAGGTCGAGTGAGGTCAGGAACTTAGCCTTGCCCAAGCGTTCCACCAAGTCGTCCACCCTAGGCATGGGGTAAGGATCAAACTTGGCCTGGGCATTGACCTTCCTGAAGTCAAGGCAGAACCGCAGGCCACCGTCCTTCTTGGGCACGAGGATGATGGGGCTGCTCCACTCACTAAAGGAGGGCTCAATGACCCCAAGCTGCAACATCATGTCCAACTCCTCCCTCAGAACAGGAAGCAGACGCTCTGGAACCCGGTAAGACGGCTGTCTCACCGGCTGGTCATCCTTCAGATGGATCCGGTGTTCCACTAGCCCAGTCCTTCCAGGTCTCTCTGTAAAGAGCCCCTCTGGCAGGATGCTGCACAGCTCCCGCTGATGGGCCTCTGACAGGTGGCTAAGGTCCAGCTTGCTTCCCTCCTCACGGCCAGGCAGGTACTGCTCGCTGTACTCCTCCTCCTCTTCAACTGCTCGGATGAACATAGCTGATACTTCTGCTGGCTCAGGCCGCTCACTCCACTCTTTCAGCATGTTAACATGGTAGACTTGGTGCTTCTTGCGGCGGTCTGGCATGTGCACCTCATAAGTCACCGGTCCCATCTTTCTTGTCACGGTATACGGACCCTGCCATTTTGCCAGCAGTTTGTTGTCAGAGCTAGGCAACAACAGCAGGACCCGGTCACCTGATTGGAAGCAGCGAGTTCGGGCTGATCGGTCATACCATGTTTTCTGTCGGTCTTGCGCCCTCTGCAGGTTTTCTTGCGCCAAGGTGGATGCAGCTGCCAGTTTCTCCCTCATCTTCAGCACATAGGAGATGATGTTGGTCTGGTCGGAGGTCTCACCTTCCCAGGTCTCCTTCAGTACATCCAGAGGGCCCCGAACTTGGTGTGCATACAGGAGCTCAAAAGGAGAAAATCCTGTAGAAGCCTGGGGGACCTCCCAGTATGCAAATAGAAGATAGGGTAGCCACTGGTCCCAGTCTTTCCCATTGTCTGTCACAAACTTCCTGAGCATGTTCAAAAGAGTCTGATTGAACCGCTCGACAAGTCCATCTGTCTGTGGGTGGTAAGGAGTGGTTCTGATGCGTTTGATGCCTAACAGATCATACACTTGCCTTAGGGTCTTACTCATAAAGTTGGTTCCCTGATCTGTTAGTACTTCTTGGGGTATCCCTACTCTAGAGAAGAGTTGAAGCATTGCTGTTGCTACTTGTTTAGCTGTAATGTCTTTCAGGGGAAATGCTTCAGGATACCTGGTGGCATAGTCACAAATAACTAGGATAAACCTGTTTCCCAACTTGCTCCTCTCCAAGGGTCCCACTATATCTACTCCAATCCTCTTAAAAGGAGTATCAACCACTGGCAAGGGTACTAATGGGGCATGTGCAAGGCCACGGCCTCCTGATAACTGGCACTGAGGACAAGACTTGCAATATTTCTTCACCTCTGCAAATAGACCTGCTTTGCGTTTGCTTATTCTCTGCAAGGTCTTCATGTAAGCCAAGTGCCCGGCCCAGGGTATAGTGTGACCCAGCTCCAGCACTTGCTTACGGTATTTCTGTGGAATTACCAGCTGCAACCCTTCCTCACTTTGCCTATAAAGGAGGTTGTTTTGTATGAGGTAACCTTCTTTTCCAAGAACAGGAACAAAGCTGCTGTTTAGCTCTTGCTCTAGTGACAACACCACACCATGCAGTCTTACTCACTAGATCAGGCAGAACTGGGAGATCCTGACCCAATAGCACTGGGTAAGGGAGCTTGGATGTGAGCCCTACCCTAAGTAGGTATGTCTGATCACTCACTCTGACATATACATCAGCTGTGCTGAGCTCACTCTTATCACCATGTACACAAAAGACAGTAAGCTTGTCAGTACAGTTTCTGAACTCCAGGGGAACTAAATCAGCTTGGACCAATGTCTGTGAACACCCTGTGTCTACTAGAGCTGTGACAGGCTTTCCATTAAGTTCTATGGTGATAATGGGATCTGTGTTCTGCTGGGTCTTAAAGGGTGAGGTGGGATGGGGTGTGTAACAGAGATGGCTGGCCTTAGACTTTCTGAGGGGACAAACTGGACTTTTGTGACCTTCTTTACCACAATTAAAACAGGAAATGCCCCTACGCTGAGCACTGTCCATGGGAAGGGGTGGTGGGGTTCTATTATAGCTAGGGGCAGCATCAGAACCAGCTTCTCGACCAACACCATCAGACTTACCCCGCTGCTGACGGTCCAGTACTCCAGCATAACGGTATTTCCTTGGGCCCTGGTGTGCTGCCACAAAGTTCTCCACAAGCCGTGCGGCCTCTGCTGCAGTTGCTGGGTTGTGCTCCTTGACCCAGGTCTTCAACTCAGGGTAGAGTACCCGTAGATACTGCTCCAGCACCATGGTCTCCATAAGGGCCTCCTTGCTGCTTTGTTCGTATCTCACCCATTTGCCGAAGAGGTCATGGCTCAGCCCATGACAAACCCTCTGTGTGAAATCTCATAAATGCATGTACAATTTCAAGGGGAAAACTACTTACTTAAAATACTATTTATAATGGTTATAATTTTGCACTTCATACTTTCTTCAGGGCATGTCATTCACAGGATCCATACAGTTCTTCCACAATGATTTTGATTCAAATCAAACAAATGCTTATATTCTTTAACCTTCTATTTCTGGGTGCTATTCTGCAGAGATTCAGAAGGTGCTCATGGCATTTCACAGCTGTCTCAGTCATGCCAATTATTCATCCCTTTTTCTTTCTCTACCCCCCTCTTTCTCTCTCTCCAATCACTCATTTAAATAGTTTCTCAGCAGATTGGCAGGGTGGATGGCAGGTCTAGTTTTGACCAGATTGGTTAGAAAAATATGCAAAGTGGTCATTGCCCAGCCAATGCAGTAATTTCTGTTTTTGCAGTCTGTAGAGGAACAATTCAGCAACCTCTATTATCGAGAGCTACAGGTAAAATGATTGAGTCTAATCAAGGCATTGGCATAGACAACAGTCTGCATTTTCATGTAAACTCTGTGTCCATCTTAGTGAAGTCTTTGGACAGTTATTTTGGCTTCTATATAAATGGGGAGAAAGCCAAAGTTGTTAGAAAAATAATCACCCAAGTAAAGTATACATACCAGTACTTAGGTACTTGTACAGGAACTGGTTTGGGGCCAATGTTTCAAGCCCGAGACCGATAACCAGTAGGCCAAGGCTGCCCCATTTCACACACAGGGTAAGTTAGTGTGTCTTACTCAACTCAACAAAATCAAATAACAAGAAAAATACATAATAATAAAAAAAATAATTATGAATAAGTGACAAATGAAAACACAACCAATAAGTTTAGTGTTACATGTAAGATGAAACATTCTAGTAAAACCACTTTAGGAATCTCCTTAGGACAAAAAGACACAACTGAGCCCAGTTTAACATCTTATTTGTTTCTGAAGTGTGAAGGGACAGACACAAGAGACTGTGAGTGAAAATAAGACATGACACACAGGCACAGGTCCATAGATATTGAAAGAGGTTGATGGTTGGGAAGAGCATGTAATGTTTTCTTTTTATTTATTTGTTTGTTTGTTTTTTATCCCAGTTCCACCAGTGGAATCAGTGGCGGTTCTACACTGAATTGCGCCCTGGGCGAAACTACCTCCTGCCCCCCCCCCCCCCAAAAAAAAAATATTGTATAGCCTATTATGATTTTATTGTGTTTTAAAAAGCGTAGCAAGAAGGGGCCGTTGAACTGGTCCACTGGAGGATGAAAGTCATCTCGTAGAACTTGGCCTATGAGCCAGGGGAATTTAAAAAACCCTCCCTTGGAAAATGTAACAGGCCTTTTTTGAACAACCCTCCCCTGCTTAATTCACAAGTCCTCAAATTTACCTTTTAGCCTACTATTTAAGAAACGTCGACACCTTCACGATATTTCAACGTCGGCAACTTCTGCATTCTGATCTTACACACTGGCGGTGGCTAGGGTAGCCTACCGTGAATTAGCCTACCCGTTACACCACTGAATACCTTAATCATACAGAGAGAACATTGTCGGATACCTTTGGATGTCTTTTGCCCGTTTCTTGTCATCTTCTTTGCTTTTTTCCTAAATTGGGTACCTGATAGCTTTGGCCTTTTGCTCCATCGCTGTGTTTAATCGACAATCAACAGATTTCCCATCTGCGGTCACTCACGACTAAACCTGTTCACCTCCACATCATAATCGTTTTTATTAGGCCTACCTATTTTTAGCAATTTCACATAATTAAATGAATAAAAAGGTGCTACTTATTGGTCTGTGTTTATATTTTTCTCTTTTTTCCTAAGTAATATTTTGAATTAAATGTGCGTTATTTGTAATAAAGTCAGGTGTCACTGACATAGTTTAGCCCACCTTCTTGTCCGCTTCATTTGGGAGAGGTGAACTGTAGCCTATAGGCTACTCTGCGCCCCCAACCCCTCCCCTCATCCCCTCTCGGCTCGCTCAGCTTCTGTGCGGCTTCTTCAGCAGCAGGCAGGGGCGGCACAAGTAGCTTATTATGGAAAACCGCTTCGCGGCACAGATTTCCCCTCCCCTCCAAATTCGTGTGTCGCCCCCCACGTAATGGCGCCCTGGGCGGCTGCCCCGTTCGCCCATGCCTAAAACCGCCACTGAGTGGAATGATAGACCCCCCACTGCCTCTTGAAGTACAAATGCATTTCAAAGGAAAACAATTTATTCCTCTCGCACCAGGGAAAAGGAAGATGTGTTGTGGTGATTCCTATTTGTATGGTGTATGTGTGTGTGTGTGTGTGTGTGTGTGTTTATGTTTGTGTGCACATGTTGATGCTCTTTTAAAAATCTGAATCCATGTTGAACCATTGCACAAAGATTAAAACCGATAAATAAAACAGAAAAGGAAGAGGCTAGTGACAAGCCAGTATTCTATTCCAAAGCCTTTATACATCCTAATGGCACATGCTGTTGTCACTCACACTTTAGAGATGGGAACCAAAGTGCAGTCTCAACAACACTCTTAATGTATTCAGCTGTCCACATCTGGACTTTTTTTGGAGCATAAACAAGATTTATTTTTCATCCAAAAAGCTTTGTCCTACACTGGAGATGAGATGGAACGGGATGGATGTCATCATCTATCTGCTACTGTACATCAAGGAATCAAGGATTTTTTATTGTGTCATACTTTTTGATGAAAATGTGAAATTCTGGATATTATCTGTCTATTGTGCATAAAAAAGAGAGAGGGGTGAATGAGGTTTATGTGGGTGGGAGGACACACTGTTGACAGCCAAGAACATAAGTGTGCTGTTGATGTGAGGAAAATGGCTTTCTGTACTGGTGATGCAGTGTACTGTATGCATGTGGGTGGGAGGGCATTCTAGTAATGGTAAAAGTCATTGTTGTGTGCTGTATGTAGAAGGGACAGACGGGTTGACTAGATTGAATGGGCAGTGTGCTGTGTATGTGGGGAGGAGACTTACTGTTCAGTGGTGTGGGGTGGATGCGTACTGTTGTCTGTGAGGGGAGAGATAGCTGGTAGTGCAGTCATGGGGAGGACAGTATGCTATGTGAATGTGGGAAAGGTGCTAGCTGTCTTGAGATCCCAACCCAGGAAGTGTAGTTACTAGTAATTACTGTAAGCAGACCAGAGCCTATGGATACATCTCCTGATATTCTCATCTCAAGTCTAGAACTGATGAAGCTCTTACTTTGGCTCTTACCTTGGCTGCCTTAACCTGAGAGAAATGAGAATCTTCACAGACATAAACACTGAGCTGTCATTCCTTTGCAGACTCAGATGACTGGGACTTGGAAGAAGAAACATTACACCTAAAACATAACATTATATAACATAGGCCCAAGATTTCACCTGGTGTAAATGTACCAGTGGAAGAGACTGTGTGTGTGTGTGTGTGTGTGTCGGGCAGGAGGTTGGGGGATGGGTAGAAAGTCATCCAGTGGAATTCCACACTTCAATCTGTCGCTTGACCGCTCCTAATGGTGTGGGACTACATCTTGAAATCTTGAAATTTATTATGGGATTATCATGATGCTATATTTACACCACATCACGGGCTATCTGAGTGACTGCAAATTGCAATCTCGCATGACCCTAGGTAGATGGGTATAGCTTCTGGAGCCGTGAATCTACTCAAGGCTTCTTCCCAGACCACAACAGATATAAAATATCTGTTTCTGTTATTCCTTGTCCCTGTTGCTTATGAGTGCTCTCTGCTGTGAAGCTCCATGAGACATGACTTCTGTAAATACTGAATAAATGAATACATTCATCTGTTTGCAAAACAGTCAGAGAGAAAAAAGACAGCAGGAGAGAGAGGAGGGGGGGGGGGGGTTCAGGGCAGGGAGTGAGAAAGGATACACTCTAAAAATCTGAGATCACCTTTAAAGGTCTCATTCCATCGTATTTTCATTAATTTTGTGGTGGTCTCTTGTTTAAAATAATGTCATGAGAGTTGGTTTCGACAAAAAATATGCTGTGGTTGTCTTGTTTCAAGCTATTTTAGTTAGGTGAAAACGAGAGCAGGGATAGCGCGAGAGGATTCTTGTGAATATTAATGATATGCAAATGTTTCGCCTCTGATTGGCTAACAACACTGTGACGCTCCCTCTAGTGGGTCTGTCTGCAGGCAGCCTAACATTTCTTGAGGGCGGGTTAACTGCATAGCTAATGTTCAAACTGACGTACATTTGTACGGCTTTTCCGATTCGCTCGTTTTTCCTGGCAGTTTTCTATCACAGGCGAATACAGACTACAGGGGTAGGAGAGCAGTTTGAAGTTGAGCATAGAAGTACAACTTGGGCTGACCTATGGTAATGTAAAAACATCAAGTCTTAAACGGTTTATTTTGGAAGGAGACCTTTAAGAAACACTTTAGTTCCTGCTGTATCAAAGTGTTCAGTTCATCAGTGGAGCTGTGTTTAGGGTTTATGGTAGGATACACACAGTGCTATTAGAAGGTGGGGTGTACATCTAAAGAGGATGATTAAAGTAGACAATGAAAAAGAGATAATTCTACACACTGTTAGCTCCTCAAAGTTACCACTCTATCTCAAGTTAAAACGGGCAACATTTCAATGTCTTTGGATCTGAATCCAAACCGGTCAACAACGTTGCCTTCCTCAGCAAATGAATCAAAGTCATGTAGCCCCACAGAAATTTAACTTAATATGGTAAAAAAAACTGATTGTACATCAATATAGCAGAAAGGCAGGAATTTATCCAAGCAATTCTCCACCTCGTGTATCAAATTAGCTGTAATGGAATTTTCTCCTGTTGAATTAACTGATGCCTATTACAGGTCTGAATTTACGCAGTAATAGCTTGATTGGTTATGCGCTGTGAAGGGGGTCGGGAGTGTGGGTGTCTGTGGTAGAATTCAGGGAATTTGTGCTCGACACCAACACAGTCTGTTAAATGATGTCATCGTGCCTGGCGACCAGGAACGGCAATCTGGGGCGTGCAGTGGTCATCACGCTGTGCACACCAAAAGGGCATTAATAAGCAATTACGGTTACATAACTGTGCCAAACAGCATCCTGTTCCAAATAATGGCAGCCTATTGCCTGCCTGCAACCCCTCCAATTCAAACCAATTGTCTGTTCATCCCAGCCTGGGCCACTGTTTTTCTACAGGTCTAATGTGTTGCAGTTCAACCCTTCAATTTAGTATTGATCACCACACTTTTGGAAAGTACAGGCTGCCGTAACAAAGGATAGTGAGTTTCTAAATTGATTTTTTTGAGTACAGACTTCTTTTTAAAAATAATTAAACTCCATGGTTATCAGATATAGATACTTTTTTTCATATATAAAATATGCAACAATCTTTTTTTTTTTTTAAGTGTATGACATCTCCTCTCCTTTTTTCAAATGTCTGTAGACAGGCTGTGTGTGATTT
>JAGFZM010000075.1:1365251-1381732 GCA_017657215.1 Limnothrissa miodon
AGAGATATAGATAGAGATGGATGGATGAATGTTGGCCATTATCAGACCATGGTAAACACAGGTATATTTTGTGGAACGATATGGGTAGACAGTACAACAAGATCAAAAAAGAATCTCAAAAACACCCACTCATATGAATATTTTAAAGCCTCTATGTGTAGGATTTATCTTCTATTTATCTTCGTCTTTTATTAAAAATATATTTTTTATTTTAAAAATATAATGTAAAACGATGGTAATTACCTCCATGAATAAATTGTAGTGTTCCGGTAAACTTGGTAATTTCCATTTATATATAGATATGGCTGGGGACCAAAGAAGAATATCCATTTTGCGCCGCCATTTTCAAAAGTACGGGTTCTTGTAGGGGAGAGCAGTATCGTATATTCAGCTCCGCCTTTCGCATTTCCGCTCAGAGACTGAGTAGCAGAAACTGAGATAAGAGCGAACGAGCGAGCGAGCGTTCGGCCTCCGTAGCAAGAAATTAGGATTGTGGGAAGGGGAGGGCTAATACATTTTATTCAAACATATGCAGTATACCACTTCGCCGATAGATGGGGAATTCTGATACGATCCTACACATAGAGGCTTTAATATTCATATTAATATTCATATTAAAAATAACATGTATACAGCAAGGGGAAATAACATGTATATTTTGTCTTGGTTAACAGCTTAAAGAGAATTTGCTATTGCATTCCCTATTCATAACCAAAAGATGACAATGACTGATCTAGAGCATTGAAACACTATTGATCTCTTAAGCAATTTGGATCAAACTGATCATATCTAGTCGCTTGGACACTTAGCATGCATCGCAGACGGATTCAGTCATACAAATTCAGTGAGAGCAGGATCGAAGCAAGTCTCTCACAGCAACAGACTGACTGTTATTAGCCTTATTGTGTACCTAATGGACCTCCATCAATTTAGGGAATTTCTGCCTCAGCACAGCACAGCACAATCTCTGTGTGTTCATTTGTCTTTAAGAGAAGCTGCTTTCTGCATTGAGATGGAGTTCAAGTAGGGAAGGGCAAGTAATAATTTTCTCCATTCGTAACAATGAATCTAGGATGATCAAGAACATAACTATTAAATCTTGTTCATGACCCCTAGTAGTGATAAAGGCTGTAATGCTCAAGAGATGCTATGATGCAGGTATTCCAGTCCTTCTTGCAATGTTGCTCAGTGCTACATTCATACTATTTTAGATGCTTTGGTTTAATTGACCCAACATGAAAAGCCTATAAAAGCCTTGTTTTTGTACATGTATCAATACCAAACACAGCAACATAATTCCTGTCTAGCAGGAGGAGCTGTGAGCTGGGGTCTGAATCAATGCTTGAACAGCTCCTAAAGGAGGTGTGGTCCTATAATCTGCAGAGACTCTCTTATATAACACCCCCACACTGGTGATGGAATCAATGCAAAGTCTCAGTGTCCAATTGATTCCTCTTCATGTCATGTCACAATTTCAACGACAGGCCACCAATGTTCCAAGGCATTTTGTTAATCATCTTTAATGAGCAGTTGTGTGAGTGGATGTGGAAACTGAGATAATATGACAGACAAAGGCTTCAACCACTAGCTAGAAGTTCTTACCACAGAGAAGGCCGTGGCATGTCTTTATGTAGCGTATGACGCTGATGGCAGCGATGGTGAACATGCTGCACAGCCCAAAGATGTAGCAGCCCAGCCCATAATAGACACAGGTGACATAGCCGCCAAGCCAAGCGTGACGGAAGGAGGAGATGATTGAAAGTGGGTAGAAGCACACACAGCCCAGGAAGTCCAACAGCGCCAGGTTCACGCACAGCAGCTCCGAGCCCATCATCTTGCGCCACCGCCGGTACGAGGTGACCAGAACCATGCCATTGCCCAAAACAGACAGCAGAACTGGAAGAGGAGAGGAGGTGAAGAGGAGGGAGGAGATGATGATGATGATAGAGGAGAGGAGGTGTAGAAAATGGTGGTGATGAAAGGAGTGAAGAGAAGAGATAAGAAAGACGTGATATTCGGGAGCCATTCTTATGGTGCCATTCTTACATGCAAGTTCTTCCTTCAGTAATGAGAGATCATTTAATGTTTAAAATATAACATGCATTTACAATCTCCAATACAAAGGTCGTATGACCTAATAAACATTGGAATCTATTTTAAGACAAACAGCACAGATGACATTAAATTTATTTAAGGATACAAAGCCAATAACATCACAAGAGCATCTAAATTTGCTTTTTGTGTGTGTCTCTCTCTCTATTGTAGGTTATAACTGTTTGCATTATTATCTAAGTCAAAGTAAAGACCTAATTCGTTTATATCGTATATTTGTTATGGCAGAGTAGGCTACTGTACCTGAAGGCTACATTTTAGTTGAGACCTTTGTTGTAACCAAAACGTTCAATTGTTGAAAAGTTGAGAATGGTTACCACTAAATATAATAGGCTATAGGGTTAAAAAAAAAAAAAAAAAAAACTGCGTTCCTAATTCTATTCTCTGCCAGTCTGACTCGCGCGGTTCTGATGCGGTACTAGAAATGAGGTCCTACTAACTTTTCTCTTTAAAGGTTAACTTAATTTTAAAGAGCAAACGTCTATGATCAAATGTAAGACTGTTGTAATCAAAATGGCCTAATTGAATAATTGGCCATCCACAGGATATAGTTTCTTAGTAAGGAGCAATCAAACTCACCAACGAGAAGGATAGCAAAACCGACCCCAATATCAGCTGCAGGTTGAAGTTTGGAGCTGAAGACTGAGATGTCCCAGGTCCAGTCCAGTGTCTTATTGTCAGGTGAGATCAAAGCCATTTTGCGCGATCCTCCTCGGGCAACGATGGGAGATCATGTCCATTCAGATGAAATCCTTTATAAACACAAGGTCTAATGATGGGTACAGATTCTGAGGTTGTCTCTGATAAGGAACATTCCTGTGCGCTGGTTGTGAGCCACGTGTTGCGTTTCTGGGCGGACCTTTCACGGGTCGACTGTGTGAATGAGTTACATCACAACACACATCACTGTCTGACCGAAGCGTAACAAGCTGTTTTTCTTCAGGTTTCATTTTTGCACCACTACGCAGGGTTTTCACCACTCAGAGGCACTTGCAAGCTATGTAGACTACGTTTTAGACACATTTTGATAAAACCGAGAGGTAGCCTAAACCTATTTCCAAATTTTAAAATGAAATTTAGAATTATTACCATTATATTTACTCAATATCAACATAACATTAGGCTATAACAACTAGCCATGTTATTATCGGCCTTCAATGTACAAAGTCACAAAATAGGTGAAAATAACGATACAACGAACGATGAAAAGAAAAAGGAAGATGTAGCCTGAGTTAGATTAGTATCTTATGACACTGGGCTAGGCTACTCTATGAATTTTAGTTCAAGACAGATTCAGTGAATAGTGACGTCGTCATTTTGTGTAATCCGCTGAAACTGAAACACAATGTGCTAACCTGGGCTTCTGTTTTAACCAAAATGGAGACGTCCCCAGGAAATGCTGAATACAATACAATCCTTTAAAACAACAACCTGTAGGCCTATAAAGGGCGCTTTTTTTTTTTTTTGCAAAAAAAGCTTTGTTGCGCCACCGTGTGGCGAAACTCTGTCTATGCGCAACACTGCAGAAATAAGATGCTGGGAAATCGAGTAGAAACATAAGGTAGACTTTATTTTTTCGACGGTGTTCAAAACCACTTAAGGTCTTTCATTACAAAACAGTTTCCCCACACGATTGTATGTCACAAAGATTGGAATGGTACACTGACAGAAAGGCATCAGAGAGACTTAACAAATAGACGTTTATGCGGTAGCACACCAACAACATCCCCCCTCATATTCAAGATTGCAATGATCAGTGGCTGAACTAATAGGAGGGACAAATCATTGCAAAGGTACTAGTTTGCTTATTTTCTCCATTAATGATGACATGGTCCTCTTGCATCTGTATCAAATACTCCCCACATCGTTACAATTCATTTCCAAGGCCATAACATTTTATATTACACACTATTTTTTATTATTATTAAAATAACTCTGGGAAAAATATATGGCTCATTCTTTGTCTATTACCAACCTTTATTAATGTAAATTTATTGAAAAAAAGGTATGCCACCTGGCCTAGAATTAGATCAATGTGCACAATCAGCAACTAGCTGGTCTAATGCTTAAATAATCCATGGCTGCACATTAATCTCTGTGTAATTAACCAGCAAAGTTGCAGTTTGCACACTAACAACCCCCACCCCTAACCTTATAGCATTCTCATTCATAATGTTTTCTCACCAGCATTATGAACTAATATTACACACGCACATGTGCACACACGCACACATACACACACATACAAACACGCACATTCACAAATGTTCTCCAGCCAGAAAAAAATCCACCCAAACATTGGCAGCAGTGAAGAAGAAAAAGCACATATAAAATAGAGACAATTTAAAATAGCCATTTATGGAGTCTAAGTGCAGCACAATCAGAAACTTTTTTTTCAAGTCTTTTGTCGCCCCCACCTCCCACATAATACAGTTAAACATCACAAAAAGGTTCATTTATCAGATAAGAAACTAGATGTGAAAGGATAAATCTTTTTGATCAGACCAAAAAATAAAAGTTTAAAGTTTCATAATATACTGTGGCCACACGTTAACATCCAAAAATAGTCTTCAATGTTCTTGAAATATAATTTCTCTGCCACACATCTGGCATCTGAAGTAGTTCTATACAGTTATTATTATACTGCAGAGGTCTCCAATGCAACCTGCTCCTGTTTGTTTTCTAAATATTTAGATTTTCTTTTCTGTTCCCAAAAAACCCACTTGCTTTAAAGTCACACACCAATCTCAGACTGGCAAGAAAAATAGTCAAAAAAAAAAAAAGAAAGAAAAAAAATATTTTGGTGTCATTTGGTTTCAATGGTAGTAGCTGGCTCTGTGGCAACGCCATCTTGCATGGTGTTGTCATGGGCATCTCCACTCTTGCTGTGGTGGTTGGAGCTGGCATTGTGGTTATTGTTATTGTTGTTGCTGTTGCTGAGGGCGTTGGGCACACTGTGGCTGTTGTTCTGCGTACTGTGTAGTCGGAGCTCGTCCAGCTTCTGCCACAGCTCCTCACGCTCCTGTTCTCTCTTCTTCTCCCTTAGGAGGGAGACATTAGGAATTAGTGCACCATACACCTTGTGTGTGTGTGTGTGTGTGTTATTTTGGAAACAAATATACTACTGTATAAAGGCCATGACCACTACGTTTAATTAGGATATGTTATTCAATTCAATTTTATTTGTATAGCACATTTTTACAAAAGGCATTTTTTCAGCCAATTTGAGGACGATGTGCATTAGATATGTAGGAAAAGGACACGCTCTACTGTGGTTAGCTTTTCTGATGTCTGAGCGGATGAGGCAGCTCCTGCTCTCGTTATCACTAACTTAGTTTATGATGCTAATTAACTCACAGGATACAGTGGCATATTGCTGCATGGGGTTCCTGACCCATGACTG
The DNA here is from genome assembly GCA_017657215.1 of Limnothrissa miodon. NCBI lineage: Eukaryota > Metazoa > Chordata > Actinopteri > Clupeiformes > Clupeidae > Limnothrissa > Limnothrissa miodon. The sequence goes on from JAGFZM010000075.1 coordinate 1,370,767, forward strand.
GTGTGCCCAGTAGGGGGCCCCTGCAGTCTAAAAGGACTCCCTTCCACACCCAGTTGCTTGACAACTTCTGAAATGGGACTGGGTATTTTTAATCAAATCCCCTGTTTACATAGTTTTAGGGGTCTGTTTCAACAATGCCAATCTTGCCACAAACACGAAAAAAAGATACTGGAAGATTGTTGTCTATGCTGGTGTTTGATGGCTTTATATACCAGGGGCCTGTACTACAAAGGGAGTTTAACTAACCCAGATGTAATCCAGGGTTACCTTGTTAAACCGGGGTTGACAAAACCTGGTTATCCTGATCGGTGTTAATTGGTACTACAACGCCGGTTATGAGGTTGATTTGTTAAACCGACGTAAACCTAACTAGAGTTTGTGTGTGTTCACATAAAAGGGGCAAGTTGGAGCCCAAGTAACCTTTTCAGATCACCTAACAGACTTGCTGGCAGGCTTGTTGTATTGCCGATCAGGTAGCCTAAATGCATAACCTAAGTGAAACGTTATTGCCACATATTTCTTAAATCTGTTTTAGGCTACGGGGGTTATTATTTTTCAGAATGCCAGAAATGTTTGGAAATAATTAAATTGCCAACTTGGATGTCTTAAAATCGTCTACAAATGCAATACAATTCAATAATCTCCCAAACAAAATGCAAACTAATATTTTATGTGGGTCCAATCAGTGAAGAGAAGGTGAACTTCAAGTAGGACATAATATATAAAAATCCACCTAATACCTCCATATGCTGTGAAAAGACTTGCGATTGACATAATTGCCCTCATGCTCTCCCTGGGGTGCACTTGCACAATTGCCTTTATGGAAGTGTATGACACCTATGTTTATATTAGTAATTACCCGTGATTGCATTAAATCTTTCTTTAATTTGCAGAGCCGTTAAATGGCCAGAGAAAACGACAAATGCATCCAACAGTTCAGAGAAAGAAAGTACCACCTTGCGAATCATACGACATACAGAAGGTTATTCTTGCTCAGATGTTCAGTATTATCACCGATGGAATACATGAATTGCCCACTGGCAAAATATCTAAGCGCACATGATCTACTATTAAGGCACATTATTTACTCAATAGTAAGAGCATTACTACAGCGGGTGATGTTAGAGACATCTGCCTCGATTATCTGACAAAGATATTCCCTCGGCCTCTAAAAACCCTAACAATACAAGCGCCAATGTCAAACAGATCATCCTACTACGCAGGCATTGGTTTAGGAAAAAAATGTTGGCGGAGGAGTGGTACTTGTAGGGTGTGGTTAAACACAAACCTCAAGTTAACCAAGAACATAACCTGCTCGGACCAGGTTTGGCGTGCGGCGTATATTGCCATGGCAGCATACCTATCCACCTTTCGTAGTATGGGAAGTTATGCCACACATGATCAAGTTACTCCCGAAGTTACCCTGATAAGCCAGTAACCCGTAGTACAGGCCCCTGATCTGGCTGGTATTCAAGTATTCACTATTACAGGATTTACTATTATTTTTTATAATTATTATTATCTTTTATTTCTAAGTTCTTACTTATTTTATTTGTAGGTATTGGTCTACTTAGCAAATCATATCTTATGTCACATATGCGTACACACACACTAACACACACACTAACACACACAGCCTTGGCAACACAATGCTTGAATGAGTCATGACAAGCTCTCTATGAACTCAATTAAAATACATTTGGAAAGAGAGAAAAAGTAGATAGATAGATAGATAGATGGGGAGAGGTGGATAGAGAGAGAATGAGAGAGAGAGAGAGAGAGAGAGAGAGAGAGAGAGAGAGCGCGATGCCATTAGACTGACAGACAGAAAGATCCTGGTAGTTTTAGAAAAAGAAGAGGAAATGGATAAATAGTGATGGGGAGGACAGGACTGCAGATCTAATGGAACTCACCGCTGACGTTCAGCTTTGTAGGACGCTGTGAGCTCATCAAACAGAGTGCTGTTCATTTCCATCAGGGTCTTCAGCACATTGTATACCAATGCTACAATTGTCCTAAAACACACACACACACACACACACGAAGATTTAAACAGGATCATTCCACATAGGATCAATCTTCAGATTACTCTTAAACTACTTCTTTCTAACAATTCTAAAACAATTTGGATTAAACAATAAGTGTCACGTCAGTACTGAACCAACAGCACTCAGTCAAAATTAGGAAAAGAGGTGTGTGTGTGTCTGTGTAAACATACGGATTCCAGTGCTCTTTGGAAATGCGGTACAGGCTTCCAAACATGATGGGCAGGATTTTGTCAATGTTCTCCTCAATCAGGCTCAGGATGTACTCGTTATTCCAGAAGTACAGTGCTCGCTCTGCCACCTAAACACACACACACACACACACACACAAAATGGACAGATAGTCAGACATTCACAGTCTGCCTGGCCATATTCACAGCACACCTATCCAAGACAATTGCTTCTCCAACTGGGCTCTGCAGTACATGAAAACATTCATACAAACACCTGCTACAAAAAGCATCTAGTACCTAACAAAACAAACTAATATCAGATATCATACTATATGCTATTGCTCCATTTGTATGAGATTGTGAGGAAAACATTTTGCCCCATGAGATTCCCTAGTACTAGTTGAGAATCCCTGCACTAGACTAAATGCTAAATTTTACTGGGTGGAAACCAGTGATGCGCGGGTCATAGTATAGATGACTCGCAGTCGCAACAGACCGACGTTTTCAACTAACTCGCCCGCAACTCGGACCGCAAAAAATATATTTTTTATATATTTTACCCGACCTGCTTTCTGACCCGCAATTTTTTAAAGTAGTCTGTGCTTTTGATTAACTTTGTGGCGTTGTTGGGCTATGTAAAACTGACATTAGCTTAGACTAGGCTACTGATTTATAGACATTTATAAGTAGGCAAGCTTATTAAAGGTAGGGTCTATGATTTTTGGAGCATGCACTTTTTAACATATTGCTTGAAATGCTCTTCACACCCCCATTGCAACCAATTAATTAAAAGTTTTGACACATAAATTAAAAGTTTTAGTGGCCTCTAGAACGAACAATCCAGGAAAAACACTATCCAATCATAATGAACGGACCACATTAATTTTAAAGCAAATTTTGCTAATGCTAAACACTCAAGGTAAATAAGGATTTCCCATTGGTATTAATTTGTGTGTGCCTAATTGAAGCTCTCACAAGCACAAAATGCAGGCATATAGCCTATGTTAAGAAACTTTACGGACCAAAACGTAGCCAAAATCCAAGGCTACAAGCATTGTCTATCCAAATAAAAATATTCAATAGGCCTACCCATGGTACTAAAACAGAAACCTCACTCGGATATAGGCTACAGTAAGTCTAACTGGAGGCTAGGATGAACTTTTCACGGAGTAGTGCGTGCGCGCCTACGGAGCAGAACAATGTGCTCTATTAATGATTGATGAGGACAGCCCGGGAAATGCAGTAAGTGAGCCTTTTAAGTATTATTTTTTTGGTTCATTGGGTGTTTATTCACACTATAGAGTGAAGTGAATGGTGCGCTGTCACCAGGGTTTTCTCTATTTGTTTTTTTTCCTTTGTTCCAGGTGCGTCGTCATCAGTTTTTTCTATTTGTGGTGTTGTCTTGGGCTACTTCTGTCAATTGTCGCATTCTGTTTGTGTTCATGGTCTGTTTATGGTAGGCTAGCCTATTACTGGACATTGCTCCATCATGTGCTGTATAGGGGGCCGCCTTGATGATCTTGCTTACGGGCCTTACGTTGGCTTGTTGCGCCACTGGACTATCAAATGTGTAAATAGCATCACACAAAGTACACACGACGAAGCCAGCACTATGCTCATCGTCTTTCATTATGTCAACAAATGTCTCCCATACTTTGCTCTTTCTGTTCGTGTGTTTTAGGAGCTTCCACTCCCCAGTTTTCATCTTCTCTCTTACTGCTTCCATCTTTAACTGTATTCTCATGCTGCATATAAAGTATTTGTTTTTAATAGAACATTTTGTCTGCTATATAAATTATCAAAGTTTAATCGGCATCTTAATTTCAAACGACCCGACCGACCGCAACCCGAATGTCCTTAAAACATGCCAACCCATAACCGCGGGTGACCGTGGTGGACCGCAGGCACCCGCTCAAGTTGGATCGACCCGTGCATCGCTGGTGGAAACACTTTAATGGCACCTGTCACAGTGCCCTTTTACTCTCTCTCTCTCACACACACAAACACACACACCATACTAAGCACCCTATCCATTTAGTCATGTCCACAGCACAGCTACACAAGACTAGAAATCTTTACTGTGTGGAAACAATGTTCTTTCAGCTAATATAGTCAATAATACTCCTTCAGAAATACAGTATCATCAGAAATACAGTAATATGTAACTAGGTCAAATACACTTCAGTCTAATCATAAATATGGATACTTCAAATGTCTTAAAATGACCGATGACTCATGAGTGAGAGAGCTGATGTGAACCAGTAATGGTGGGCAGACCTGGAAGTGGGGGTTGGCCACACATCTGGAGATCTGCTTGAAGAGCGGCTCCTGGATCTTTTTGAACTGGCTCGGCTCGATCACGTCCAGGATCTCCTCCACCTCGCCCAGATACATCACCTGCAGGGAGAAAGAGGGCGCCAACTGATGAGCTCCGTGGGAAAAAAACATGCATCCACAGCGCCCTCTGGTGGGCCACATAGTGAACTGCACACTTGTGGGGGGATGACAAACTATAGGGAGCTCTTCAGGTTTGACATTCATAGAGGAATACCGTATTTAAGGGGTAAAAATGGGTACAGGACCAGTAACAAACAATTAAAAAGAGTTAGAGGAGTATGTAGTGTCGTCCAATACTCTTACCTCTTTCTGACTACAGGTTTTAGGCCAGAACTTCAGCAGTCCTCGGATAACCTGTAGATTCACACACACACACACACACACACACACACACACACACACACACACACACACACCTTGAAAAGGACTTTTTTCTATCACTTCAAGATATATTTAGCACAATAAATACTTTTCTAATAACTTCACACAATTGAATTGCTCTCAATTCGCACAAAAAAATTGTTTTTGATGAAATGTCATTATATTTAAAGACAACAGATATCTGCATTTAAACACACTATGCATAATCCAAGGCAACTGAAGAGATATGAGGTACAGTACCGCTTCTGTTAGGGTGGCGTCCTTCTCTAGAAATTGCACCACACAGTAGGCCAGCTGTGGAGTAGGACACGCACACACACGCAGCCAAACACACCAACATTAGCAAGGACTGCATTAGCAACACTCAGTATTTCAATGGAAACTGTTGTAATATTCATGCAGGTGTATGTGTGTGTGTCTTACCTGTGCATGAAACAGAGCCAGCCCCTTGGCTGTGTGCAGTGGAATGAGCACCTTCATGAGGAACTGTTTGTGTTCAGCCTTCAGTGGCAGGGCAAAGCCATTGATGATGCTGCAGAGAGAGGAATGCACACAATGACACAGCACCCATTATCATGCCATTTACACTGCGACTTCCGGATCTGGCATACAGCCTGTTAGATGGGCCGTTTCTTTGTTAGTCACACCGACAGAAGGGGCAGAAATGCAGATATACTTTTCTTGCTGTCTTGCTGTCTCTCTCCCGCTTTTTCTCTCTCAAACACACACAGTCCAGTAGGCAGTATTTATAGAAGCAAAGCTCACATTGAATAGGAGTTTGGTTCTGAAAACAGGAAGTGCCCTCCAGCAGGAATGCAACGTGATCTAAGAGGGGTCAAGGTTCATGGACTCTAGCTCCCATCATGCCTTGCAGCGTAGGCTGTGGGAAGGGTCAGAATGGGTTGGTGGTGGCGCCGTGGGCGAGTGAAAGCGTGGCAGTGTGATCAACAGGCACACAGATTAACATGTGCCAGCGTTAATTATGGATGGGGGAGGCGGAGAAGGGTGGGGAAGAAGAGGGGTGCAGGGCACACAGCTGGAGGTGGGTGGAAGGTGGAGAGAGCGCTTTTCTAGTCCGTCTCTGGAAACTCTCTGTCTCAAAATACTAATACATCTACTTTTTTGTACAGTAATTCTAAAGTTTAATGCACCAAATGACATCAAAATGAAAAAAAGCTATTGGGTGAAAGAAAAAAAGGAAAACTTTTCCGCTCAGTATTTAACAACACGCCACAACTTGAGGAATGCCATACACATTGACAGACACAAAACACACACACGCACACAACCATTATTTTTTCCTTTTCAGGTAATTAGGTTTCAGGTACTACTTCTGTTGCAGTGTCTCTTAGCTGTTATAGCAATATGAATGCTCTTGTCATGCCAATACAAGAAATTTGAATTTGGGGGAGAGTGAAAGACAGAGGAGAGAAAGGGTATTAGAGAGAGATGGAAAGAGAGAGAAGGTAGAGAGGCAGGTAGAGAGAGAAAGAGAGACATACTGTACAGAGAGAGAACGTGAAAAAATGAGAGAGGGCAGCTGGAACTGGTGTGTGTGTGTGTGTGTGTGTGTGTGTGTGTGTGTGTTCACTCACCTTCCCAAGATCTCCAGAAGCTCAGCCACCCCATTGAAGTGCTCCGTCTCATAGATGAACCTGCAGATACAAGCGCACAGGATGAGCCAGGCCAAATCCCGAGCACAGCACAGCTGCCTATCTGTTCCCCTGCATTCCCTCTCCCCTCAGACGCATCTAGGGCCACTAGATCTGCCCATATTCTGCTGCTACGCCACCTATGACTGTACTGAAACAATGGCAGCAGAAAGGCCACACCGGCGTGCATGGAAAGAAAGGTCTGTGAGAGTCTATTAAGAGTCAGAAAGTGTCGCTTCTACACTCAAACACAAGCTGTGTCGTTCAGGCTAACAGATCTTTCATTTTCTGGCGGTCATGCAGAGTGACCCCTGCCAGTGCAGACCAGTCCCTAATACAAACACCAGACCACCAGTCTCACAGTTCACAGAGTTCTACTACTACTACTACTACTACTACTACTTCTACTTCAGGAGAATATATGATTCTGATCCTTGTCCCCATGCAGAATTGGAATGTCTAGCCAACATGTTCACCTTAGCCAAAGAGCGGTCTCAGCGTTTACTGGACTAGTATAATTCTGCAGTAGGCCTACATTATTTTATGTCTTTATGTCTGTTAGATACTGGTTCACACAGAACTCAACAGTTCAATCGATTGACTCATCAGCCCCTGACATTCATTAACCAGCACCCTCTTAAAATCCACAAAGAACAGGATTTCTCTAGAGCCACTGAATTGATACAGTAGGTGGTCATTGAATGAGCACCATGTTCATCATTAACCAGAGTTATGCCTTGATATGGTCAACACACACACACACACACACAAAGTTGCCATCTTCAACTTCAACTGCAACTGCAATAGTTTCTATAATAAAATGGTGTTTTAGATCGCCATGTGAAATGTCAGGGGACAGCTTGGGCAAAGTCATTCCAAAGTCAGAGCAAGACTTAATGCTACTGCATTAATAGTCTTAACAGGGGCCTCTGCACTGAACATGTCCCTAGAGGGAGCACCTGCCAGCACTCAACCCCCATGGCATCAAGGCTCCGCTGCATCACTAATGGGCCAGGAGAGCTTGGCATGGATGTCTGTTCCAACCTGCCTGCCAGGCAGCGTGTCAGCTGAAACACTGGGCCACCGCCCCCACGGTTGCCCACCTCTCTGCCCACCTTCCCCTCCCCTGCCTTTTCCAGGGCGTCCTATTTTAGGGGGTGCGGCAGGGCCAGGGTGCCGCTCTCACCCGCGCCCAGCTGGCAGCCAGTGGGCAGAGCAAGGACTAGCCCCACGCTATTTATAGCTCTGGAGGCAGATGGGTCGCAAGCGGGCATTTCCGCTGGGTGCCATGGCATGCTGACAGAGAGTGAGGTGGGAAGAAGTGCCATCTTACTGGCAGGGCTGACACAACACAACACACACAGCCACTCAGAATGACACACACACACACACACACACACACACACCACACAAGCACAAATGCAGACCCACATATACGCACACTCAGTAACTTATTGACTCACTGCTCCAGTTTAGGATGGCAGAGGAGTGTGCTGTGGTGGCAAAGAAAAAGGAATGTGAAATGCGTGGCGTTGGAAACATTCTGCAGACGCCACTGATCAGAACACAGCCGCTAAAATAACAGTTCCGCAAACACACAGCCAGGCCGGGAGATTCAGAAGATGACAGTCTCCACACACACACGCACACACACACACACACACACAACTTGACTAGGTTAGTCAGGTCCCCCTAACAATCAGCATACATTATCACTCTTTAAATACATTATCACTCATGTAAATGAATGCTAATTGTTTATTGACGAGGTACCAAAATGGATAGGAATGGGAACAGAATGTTGAGCCCAGTGGTTATAGCATTGGGCGAAAGCCATTCTGGGGCATATTCCCCAAAGCCACAGTAAAAGTACTAAGCTAAATGAGCTAGTGATTGCTTGCAATACAACTGGTAACCAACTACCAGTAAGTTAGAACTAGTTAGTAACTAGAGTATTGGGAAATGCGCCCCCTGTATATTAACTGGAATGATAGGATAGGATGATGGGAGTTACGTGTCCTTATGCTATTGTATTTGGACAGATAAGCTGCATATTTTCAATAGCACTTTTCCATATGGGTGATTAGTAACAGGCGTGGAAGAGCCAAGATGGCAGAAGATGGGTGCGGTTTCCAATCCCACATGGCTCACTCGAGTGGGAAACAACACATTCTAGAGTTACCATGACAAGGGCAGGAAGAGCTAGATAAAGATAGTAAAGATAGGGTGGGGGGGGAGAAGAGAGAGAGAGAGAGAGAGAGAGAGAGAGAGAGAGAGAGGGAGGAGGGGGAGGAGGAGAACAGAGAAAGCAACGGAAACAGAGGAGAGGATGTGGGAGAGAGAGAGAGAGAGAGAGAATGCAATGTATGTGAAGAAGAGGACAAAGATCAACACTGACTGAAAAGGGGATTGCAGGAGAGTGAGAGATCATTGAATGACAGTGAGTTACATAGGTGACAGTGAGAACAAAACATAACATGCCTTTGAATCAAGTGAAAGTTGCACACACTAATGCATACAAAAATGTTCCGCCACAAAAAGACCATTCTGATATCTACACACACACACAGCTACCCTGCTGACCTCAGTAACCACCTGGCATAAGGGATACTCATTTCCAAATTTCCAGATGTGCTTCATGCTCAGAATGGGTTACCAGGGGCAACATGCAGCTGCTTTAAGGTCAAAGACCATGTGTGTGTGGACAGTGGACAGTGTGTGTTTGCGTAAGTGAAAGGGGGTATGTGCAAATAAACATGTTTCATTTCACTGTGTGTGTGTGTGTTTGGGTGGATTCATCTTTCTTCACCTGTCAATGTCTTCTCCTCCTCCTCATGGTCTTATAGGGAAGGACTGCCTGTGCTGTGGCCACTGACCATCCCTGAAATAGTGTTGGTTTACCAAACACCTTTTATGTGTTATGCCGCATCTTTCTCTCTCTTAAGCTAAATATAGGCTATATTCATATACACACATACAGTATAACACACGATTACTGAAGTGTGAACCACCAGACGTGCCTAACTCATTAGCTTCTTCTGTCCATCCATGCCACAACCACCTCTGCTGAGGGTCATCCCTGCCTCCCACTGCCTGACCACACGTCACTCGTTCTGAATAGATCCACTTCTAGGGCGATTCCTGACTGGACTGAGCCCGCTTCCTGTTGGCCTTTACTATGGCACTATCTGCACTCACCAGATGTTTCCACTCTCATTCAACACACACTGGGACTGAGAGCATCAGGTCAGGCTGCTACTAAACTGCCCAGACAATCTATGCTAGACCATTTCTTAGGATTAATAGGGTTCTGTATGGACTAACTGCTATCTGATTGGGTTTCTTCCTATACTACAGATAGAAAAGGGATATTTTTGCTGCTAATGGGTGCTCTCTGCTGTGAATCACAATGGGACATGACTTTTGTATAAGGAGCTATGTGCATCAAATTGAATTTAATTGAGCTGAATGGAATCTACAAAAGCATATGTGCCTGTCTATGTGTACTGCATGCGTAAATTCAACGGTTATCTAAATGGATGTTCAAATGTACGCACTCATGTGTGGTTTTGGGTGCATTTAACATGTATGTTTGCATGTGTGTGTGTGGCTCTCACCGCAGGAAGATGTTGTTGATCTGTTTCCTGATAAAGGCACGCAGTCCCAGGAACTTCCCGTAGATGCGGTGGAGAACAGTCTTCAGGAAGTCCCGCTCCCGCGGGTCCTCACTGTCAAACAGCTCCAGCAGCTAGAGAGGGACAGAAAGAAAGGATTTTTGTAACCTCTAAAACTAAAATATTATACAATATTGTTATTTCATGGTTTTCTTTAGTGGCCTCCAGACTGACATCACCCTTAAACACACACACTAACCAGTTTTGAAAACCGTGCAGTACGGGAAGGGAAATCATTATTTATTCTAATAAAAATTTAATTTAATTAAACTAAATAGCTCTCCGTGTTAATGTCTAGCTCTGTGTGTCGCTTTAAGAGAACGTGTGATTGTTATTTGTCTATTTTATTACATTGTTTAAAGGTCTTGTCATTGTTTTGGCAACACGGCCATCAGCCGCCATACTGATAGATTTGATTTGGAGAGAAAGAATGACAACGAAAGAAAGCATAAGTGCATGTTTGTGTGTGTGTCTGCAGCCATCAAATTCCATTTTCTTCTGGCCAGCACACATTATGTAAGAGTATGGAAACAGACACAATGACAGAAGTCTCAACACCACGGTGACAGGAATGCTAATAGTCATGCAGAGAGAGAGAGAGAAAGAAAGAAATGGACAGAGGGAAGGAGTGAGTGAATGAGGGAGAGAGGGAGAGAGAGTGTGTGTGTTTGTGTATGTGTGGGGAGGTAGCGGTGGTTGTATTA
>JAGFZM010000075.1:1425153-1458809 GCA_017657215.1 Limnothrissa miodon
ATATCTCTTTATGGTCAGTAGTTATTATATTGTTAATTCTTAATTTGTCTATTGCAGTATGAATAGCTTTATTTTTTTCCATTCTAAAGAAGTAAGCCGAGTTTTGCTCTCCTTTTTCTAACCATTTAGCTCTAGATCGGACAAAAGCTCCTTTTGCTTTTTCTTCATAAAACTCATCAAGTTTGGTTTTAAGGTTAGCATACTCATTTCTCTCTGAGCTAGACAAAAACTCATTTTTAGAGAAACAATCTAGTTGGCTAATAACCTCTTCCTCATATGCCCTTTTCTGTTTAGCCAAATCCACACCAAATTTTCTCAAAAACATCCCAAGCTCATATTTAAATAGTTCCCAATTACCCCCAAAAGCATTTTGATTTTCTGCATTACTCAAATGAATTTTGATCAAAACCTTGACTTGTTCCTTTACCTGTGAGTAATTGAGGAGTGAATTATTTAATTTCCAGAATGAAGCTTTAGGGCCTACGGGGACAGGCCCAGATAATGGTATTAACAAACAGATAGCTTTATGATCTGTCAAAGGAGCATCGCAGAATTCAACTGTGATATTATTGTAAGTTAAGCATTTGGATATCAACCAATAATCAATTCTTGATTGTAAAGACCCCTGTTTATTAGACCAAGTATAACGCAGACTATTAGGATGCAAGCTCCTCCATATATCAATAAGATCAAATTTGTCCATAAAAGACATTAGACTTGAGTTGATCAACATAGACTGCCTTGGGGGGCTTCTGTCCAGGATATTATTTAAGGCAAAGTTGAAATCTCCCCCTATAACTAAAGAGGCATTAGGGTATATAAAGAGCCACCTCGAAATCTTTTTCTCCAAATCATCAAAAAGTATGGCATTATCTAGGGAGGAGTGGTAACCATAAATATTAACTAGGATTATAGTAAGGTTATTAATGGAAATAACCATACAAACATGGTGACCTAACTGATCAAGATAAGTCTCTATAATACTCCCATTAAAATTATGCTTAAATGTTCCTACACCAGCTGAACGTTCAGATCCATGGGCTAACCAAATATCATTTCCCCACTGTGACCTCCAAGAGTGGTTATCATTGTGAGTGGAGTGGCATTCCTGAAAAAAAAACAAAAATCTGCCTTAAATTTCTTTGAAAATAAAAATAAAGCCTTACGTTTAACATTATCTCTCATACCCCTGACATTAAGTGACACCAAAGACAAAGACATACAAAAACTCTCTATAACACACCAAACCAAAAGGTTTTAAACTTGTCTCAAACAGGAAAAGAACAGAACTCTGTAACAGGTTTGTAACCCTGAGTTGGAATATATCAAGACAATGTAAACAACCATACAGTAGGCCTATACCGAAATCCTAAATGTGAACAACCAGGGCCTACATGTAGAAAGCTTACCGAATTTGCTTTAAATCCAAGCGGACTATACGTACGCATTTAACTAATTCTACTTCTTTAAGACAATTATAAAAAAAAAAGAAAATGTGTAAAATAAGATAGCATGAGATAATAACAGAGATGGTAGTGCAAATAACCTCCATGACATAACGTGGGCTAATAATATGCATTAAAGAATTAAAGGCCTGAGGGTCATAGAGAACTGTACTTAAATATTAAAAGTAAATCATAAAGTGTATATTTTACCAATTCCGTAACAACTACAGACAGAGATGTTTACTGAAACAATAAAGTTCCAAATATCCACAACAATAAGATTAAGTTGTGACCCTATTACCATCAATGTAAGCGAAGCTCCCACGGAAGCCCGCTTGCTTTCCTTCTTCCCTCGCTTTCTCCACAAGTGGCCAGTATGGTCTTGCATCTTTGATGTCCTGTGTCAGGTCTTCAAATACCTTAATGTTTCGGTCACGGAGAATCTTCGCAGTTTTGGCATCTTTCCAGATCTTGTCTCTGTAAGCACGGGACAGGAATTGCACAATGACACGTCAGTTGAACTGCTGTGTATCGGGACGGGGACCCAGTCTGTGAACGACATCCACTGAGAACGCGAGTTGGTCCGCGATCATGGGTGAAATTTGACAAAAAAGGTCATTAATGTCCTTTCTAATGTTTTCACCTTTCTTTTCGGGAATGCCAGCCACTCGTAGATCCCATCTCCTCTTGTAGGCATCCAACTCACAGCACTTGTCTCTGAGTTCTTTATTCTCTTTTTCTAAAACGCAAACTTTATTCTTCAAGGAAACAATATCAGACTTAACGTCCTCCATCTGCGTCCCAATAAACTCAACGGCCTTAGTTACACTTTGGATGGAGTCTGTGTTGTCTATAACTGTTCCCTCAAGTGAATACATGCGTCTAAGGGATTCTTCCTGCATCTTTTCAACTCTTTCCAATATCTTTAGAAGATGGCCGTTAGACACAGGTTCAGGACACTCAACATCGTCGCTTGCACGAGTTTTGGATTTCTTCGATTTGTGCTTAGAGAAAAAAATAGTAAACTCAAATAAATAACTTTAAGAGAAGACCTTGGTGAATCCGCGTAATTACCTAATTATTTCACTTGATTAGTACTTGAATTTTCATCAGGGTATTATTTTTTTCTCAGTCACATTGCAGAGCTCTTCGAAAGTGCACCGATCACACAGACACCATCTTGGCCCCCGGATGATTGGGAGTATATACATTGAGTTGGCATCAAAATCACGTCATTCGGATGTGTTTTGAGAAAGTTGCATTTTACCGTTTTGAGCCCAAACTCGTTAGCCTGGACGTAACCAGGGCATGTCCCGAGGTCTTCATGTGGTCGGATAGAGAGTCCAGAATGAATTTCAACAAGCCAGTAACTTTCCGGAAATGTTGCCGCTTTAGCAGTCATTTCCGAGGGTGGAGTATCATGCTCCTAACACGCTTTTTTTTTTTTTTATAAACATAGTTGTTCTTTCGAAATTGAAATGAAGTTGTATGCAACAGCAAAGCCTAGCTTACTAACAGGTTGGAATTTTGAAATGTCATGTGACTTTCCCCTGAAGATGGCTGCTAAAGCGGCAACATTTCCGGAAAGTTACTGGCTCCTTGAAATTCATTCTGGACTCTCTATCCGACCACATGAAGACCTCGGGATACTTCGGTTTTGATACAGGGACCCTCTACTCATTACGACGTAAGTGTAATGTTGTTTGGAACTGTAGAAGAGGTATAAATAGCGTTTTGTAGCTGCGGGAATGACATGCCCTGGTTACGTCCAGGCTAACGAGTTTGGGCTCAAAACGGTAAAATGCAACTTTCTCAAAACACATCCGAATGACGTGATTTTGATGCCAACTCAATGTATATACTCCCAATCATCCGTAAATTGGCCTAAATTGTATTTTACTCCGGAGAATCCCTTTAACATAGCATAATATATAAACTGTAATCACAAATCGTAATGTAGTAATGCAGCGTTGTACCCAGACCCTACTTGTACAAGTTGGCTTGAACCCTTACAAAACATGGTGTTAGGAAAACTGCAGTTTTTATTGCAGTGATTTTGATTCAGAATGTTGCATTTAGCATGTATGAATCAGGTCGAATTGTATGCACAGCTAACAGTTTGACACATAATTTCAGTGAAAACAAGCAAATGGTGGTGGATTATAGGAGGCATTAGAACTGCATTCACACCCCACTCTCAACCCGTAAAGTTTTTTAGCTTGGTGTTCACATTACTGAGGACCTGACATGGTCTGGTAGTACCAAAAACATTACGAAGTCGTCCAGCAACAACTCTTATACCTAGATATAAACTTTCTGCATCCATCTTAAAGCTCTACTTAAGTTGAGTGTTCTAACATAGGTAGCATCACCACCTGACTTAGTAATGGCAACAGGTAGGCAATTTATGTGTAAGGGATTTGTAACTAAGTGTAATGTCTGTTAAATACCTTGGCATGCTCCAAGTGTAAAAGAGCTGAAACAGTATGCAGAGCAAAGTGCTTGCATTTAATTATAATGTTAGACCTCTTTGGCCAATATACAATGAGATATGTACATATACACAAATTACCTTGTACAAGATTGCAAAAAACATCCGCCATCAAATTGTCAAATTACATATAAAATGCAGACAGGTGAAAACGCCCTTTTTTTTTTTTTTTTACACGTGCACAATCAGAATCACACAAAACCATCATGCAACACACCTTAGATACATAGCCATGCAAAAAAAAAAAAAAAAAAATATTCAATCAATGTTCTCCACCCTACTCACTAAAATATACAATACATACAGCGGGAAGTCTGGAAGTAGATTAAAAGGAAAAAAAAACATTAATACAAAATTAAAAAAATACACCACCTTGTATGAGAGGTGCATGGTGCATTTCTTAAATAAAACCATCCTGTGTACAT
Organism: Limnothrissa miodon; assembly: GCA_017657215.1. Taxonomy (NCBI): domain Eukaryota; kingdom Metazoa; phylum Chordata; class Actinopteri; order Clupeiformes; family Clupeidae; genus Limnothrissa; species Limnothrissa miodon. The sequence goes on from JAGFZM010000075.1 coordinate 1,429,515, forward strand.
TATCCAAGTCCCAAATGTAGGTTCTCTCCTCAGGCTGAATGGGAGAATCTGTGCTTGATCATTCTGGAGTCCTCTTGAGAAAGTAGGAGGAGATCTTCCTCATGGACTGAGGAGAAGATAGGGTCTGTGGTCACCAGAGAATAGAGGGGGTCAATAGCCAGCAAATTCAACTTCCTTTTGACATAAAAACTGATGTGTAAGACAAAAGTAAGACAAGAAAAAAAGTCACCAAAAAGATGTTGGCAAGTCTGAATCATAACATACATCTGCATATATGGCTGTGATTAAATGTTAGCTTGTGTGATTACCGGAGAAGCGGGCGCTCGTTTTTCCTGCCTTCGTCCTAAGCCAGGACTTCTGGGATAACGTGAGGGGGTGCCATGTCCTTTCTGCCGCGCCCGTCCCATAGCAGCCAGCCAACCAGACGCAAACGAGGAGCTATTCTCCTTATCTGCCTCTGGGTGCAAACTTGACCCTTGCTTCCCCTCCAGGTCATGGACAGCTGAAGGCTCCTCTCCCCTCCCAACTCCCACTTGAGGCTCACCTTCCTGGATCACACCAGGGTTGTTCTCCCCAAAGCCCTGGATCCGGCCTCTCTTTGCAATTGGGTTTAATTCGGACACACAGGCGCATGCCCCATCTCCGTTACAGCAACAGGCCTCTTCATTAGTATTCGTCTCCAGGCGTCGTTTTGCACGGCGCTCGGGAGTTGAGGGCGCACCGTGTCGCAGCTGTGGGCTCTGGGGGCATGGGCTGAGCACCTTCCTCAATGGCGGAGTCAGCTGATCGGCAGGGGATCCAGCTGGAGACCCGGGGGTGCAAGAGAGCCACTGGCGAATGGAGGCACTGGAGGAGGGCGTTTTTCGGGGAGTCGTGAAGGCCTTGTGTCCCAGTGGTCCAGGAGTACTGGAGGGAAGAGGGAGGTCAGCTCCACTTGGGGCACAGGCTGCAGGCTGGGGGGAAGACAAGGGCCCAAGGCTGTCTGTGTGTGGGCTCTTGGCTGGGGTGAGCTCACACTTATTCACACAACCTATTGGTTAGAAAGAACAACATTAAGGATTTGATTTGGTAGTGTTCCAACCTTTGGATAGAGACTGTATAGAAGGACTATAAAAGTGCAGGTGCAAGTTTATTTACAAACGATTTTATTAGCAATCCCACAACCTGCCATAGATCCTATTCCAGTTCTCAGGTGAACTCACCGGGTATAATGGGACTTGTGGATTTCTCTTTGGGGCACGCCCAACCCACAAGGTTCGCCTCGCCAACCGTGGAACGAGTTCCATCTTCTCCACGATTCATTCTCCAAATCCGGATGGTGTTGTCATCGGAACAGGAAACAATCTGACAAAAGAGCTAGAGATTAACCAGGGCACACGCACATACACACGCACACACGCTTCACCATCATTTCAATGATGTAAAAAAAAAAAAAAATTTAACACAATATGTAAAAAATATTAAATGTGACACAGCAGCAGTTGATTGGCAACTATAGTCCATGTTCTATAATTCTAATATTTTCTTTCAGTTTGCAGACTTTTGGCAGATGTTCACACATTCAAAGGAAAAGAAACTGACAATGGCATCACTGCTAGTTACCTTTGTAAAGTCTGTGGGACACCATGCCACCGACGTGACTTCCTGACTATGGCCCTGCAGCATCATGGGAGGCTGTGCTGGCTCAGAGATCTGGAGCAAAAAGGAGGTCGCAACAAGATGAGTATTGACAAAAAACTCAAACAGGGCCAAACCGCATGGAGAGCAGCAGTTCACGTGAACCAGCAGGTCACTGCCACAGGCTGAACAGAAGGGCCTGGGGCTGGAGCTCCCATACCCTTTGCCCACTGGCTCTTTAGCCCAGCATGTCAGCTTGAAGAAAACTTCCCCAAACAGACTTTTCTCAGGAAGCACAAGGGCACAAAGTTCATCAAATTGAAGTTATAGCAAAACATTTTTTTTTTTTTTTAAATGATACAAACAAAGATGCACAGAAATTGTAGATGAACTGTGAGAAGCATGGTAACCGTTCCCATCACAATACCTCATCTTATATTCATTCTTGTCTGTCCATAACTAAAACATATGGTTATATAACAGGTGGACAGGGTCTTACCTTCCAGATGTAAGCATTGTGGTCACTTGAACCACTGGCCAGAAACTGGTTGTCAGGGCTGATGCTGGACTTCACATAAAATGAGGAGTTGCGGTGCCCACTGAAAACTGCCACTTAATGGAATAAGATAAAAACATGGCCACAGTCAGTGAATTTGACAAGCTTTTTCTATTCATTACTGTTGCCCTGTTCAAATGATGTTCTGCAGACATATTGCAGCTTATGCACTTGAGAAAACAAGTTTAGCATGGAACATGTCTTATGGGAGCCTATCCACTCGAGGGTTTAAAAATGTGCCACTGGAAAATTCCAAGGCTGTTCGACATTCCCACTTTGAGAACAGGTTGACAACTCAGATGCCATGGTACAGTATTCCCCTGTGGCTTTTAACACAATATTCCCATACTAGAATTGTTAATGTGCTGCAATGTGTGTTGCAAGTTGTACCTCATGATTATTTTGTACATTTTGCAGGTTCTACCCTTAATGGCATTTAAACCCTTAAACCCTTGTTTATATGCCATTAAAAAACTATTTTAATTTGACTTTAGATATGCTATTCATTAACAACGAATTCATTAACAAATTGTCCAGGTAGAAGCATTGAGGCATAATATTTCACAATATATACAAACACTATAGAGAAAATTATTTGAAAATTATAATGTCAATGAAGAACATAGGCTACATTAATAACAGCTACATTGTGCCACCTACTGAAATTCTGAGGCAACACCCTTAAATTTACCAACTCTACAAGATCTTTTACAGACATGTCTACATGACAAGATGTTCATCCTTCAAAATGTGTATTGCAACCACAATAATTAACAACTTCACATATATAAATCAATTTTTACCTGGTGTCGTTTTCAGGCCACTGACATTAAACATGTAAATATTGTCATCAGTGCAGTTGGCAAAGAGATTGGAACTTGTATAGTCCAACACAAGACCCGAGAAGCCTGCAAATGTAACATATATACCCATGAGGAATTAGTGTCAAATATGCCATTTGAAATTGTCTGTCTAATGCACACATTCCCACTAAAGGGGTGTGGGGGTTAGGGTGTAGGCACTTACCAAGCTTGCGTGTACTGGAGCCAGGGTACAAATAAACCTGGAGAGGGACAGGCTCATGGTGATAGGCTGTGTAGCTCTTCCTTAGGTCCCACATCTTGACTGTTCTAATTATCAGTGAACAAAAGCCCATTTTGTTTCATAATATACAACATTCATGGAGACATCCTTCCCAGGTGCAATTTCTAGTGAGTAAAGAAACCCGATATCTGATATTGCCAAACTCCACTCTTCTAGACTCAATTAGTGTGGTGCAACCGGCTTACCTGTCTACAGCCCCTGATGATATGAGAGTGTGCTCATCACGAAACAGCACCACAGTCACACTCTGCTGGTTATCCTGGGTGGGCAAAGTCAAATTCAGTCAATATGAGAGCATGCATAAACGATCTTCTACATAGTGTTTAGGCTGCTCAGTCATACAGATCATTCAGGAAACTCAATAATCACAATCATGCTCAAAGTCAAGTATCCAAGTGTTTCAACAAGTCGTCATAAACAATTAGCACCTTTCATTTCCCATCTGAACAATATAGTGTAGTTTGGTGAAAATTAAAAAGCGGTCACCAAAGCACCACTCACTGTCACTCGCTGGTTTTGCATCCTCTTCTTAGATTTGGGCGTTTTGGACAAGTCTAGTTTGTTTCTGTTGTGAGCACCAGTGATTTGTTTGACTTGTCTGTAAAACCCATCTGGGGGAGAAATGAAAACTGTTATTCTTTCTATTCTCATGCAAATTAGGAAATGTACAGTAGAAGGTGGAAGAGAACTAAGGGCATTTGATGATAGCGGAAAATGAGCCATGACCAAAATCCGTAATAATCGCAAGAACTAATGCAATTTTCACACTATTGTTTCCTACATTTTTTTTATTTCTTTTATCAGATGAATGCCTTGCCTTTTTAAGACATTACTACATTATCTTGTGGCGCATGATCACATGCATGTTAGCAAATAAAACAAGAGAGATACTAGTGAAACCCAATCTTACCTTTTTTACTGCATCTTGTGTCCCAAAGCATAATATTGCCATCCCGACCTCCGGTGCAGAACACAGCTGCAGAGATAAAGAGAAAGAAACACAAGGGGTGAGAATAAATTTAAAATACACACACACACACACACACTGAAAGACAATGGACTAAAGGCTTGCAGGATGCTGAAGCTGCTCACTCATTTCCAGTGGAACATCCAATTTTGTGATGTACGGTTGGCCAAATTGATATTAGGCAAAAGTATTAGTTGTACGGAATTGTATTTCACTCATCAATATAAGCCTAACTAATAAGCTTAATAACAGCTAGAAGTGTTCCTCAAATTACCCGTTCAGGGTTATTCTGGTAGCTCCTTGCAAGCTTCATTTAATTACAGTTGTTTACCAATGTAATTAGCGGAAATGATCAGGCTGACTTCAGTGGCTTAGTGCACATGATCAGTTAAGAAACTTTATGTTTACCTTTCTCCTGCTTAGAGAAGGCCACAGACTTCAGGCTGCACTGGTGTCCCTTGAAGCTTCCTAGCAATTCCCCACTCTTCACATCCCATAAGCGAGCCGACTGGTCCCCTGATGCAGTAACCTGGAAGTCCACACCGGACCAAAAGCAATAATAAAAATAACACAGAATATAGGTACATTAATGAGGAAGTTATGTACACTCACAGAAAACATGGTAAAATGTTAATAATCATGACCAATAACAGAGGTTTGAGAATAGATTGATAATTCACTCACCAGACTTGGCTGTCCTGGTACCCATGCAACGTCAAAAATTGCATTGTCATGTGCCAACCACTCTGAAAGTAATGGCCAACAACAATGAATATGGCACTTTCATAAATTAAACAAAACTCAAATATGCCCCACATACAGCTGATACTAAAAACAGTCATTGGTGAAAAACACATTCTTGGCTGTGAAACCCAGTAAGACAATACTATTGTAAAAGATGCTGTGTAGATAGAATTTTATTTTGAAATTCAATGCAATTCAAAAACTGAATTGAAGTTACTCAAAAATTACCTTTCAAGATTGGAGCTTGTCGGTTTTCTGTATTGTACAGCCTGACAATTCCATCCTCGTTGGCCACTGCCAATATATTATGTAGGTCTCGAGCTAAATACAATTTTATAAAATCAATATTAGAGAAAAGCGACATTGAGGAGACATGAAATGTAGCCCACAACGGTACATAATGAGTAATGTTATCCCCCAATAGCAACGTACCTGATGAAAAACTGCACCCAAAAGGCGGCACCACAATCCCCAAATTCCCATAGGAAATGTGCTCATCTTGACGAGCGCAAAGATAACCTCCCAGCAGTGGTGAGAGTGGATAATCCGGAGAGAGACCTGCAACAAATGGATAACCGAAAAGCTGTTAAGCTGTCGTCCAACGTACTCCCGCCAACACGTTAATAGCCCTATCTGGATTTATTTAGCTTCACAGCCAAAACAAGTTACATCGTTACATCGCAGCTCATGGTCATTTAGTTTTTTCACCCAAATAGATCGTCTTCAAATGCATCAAAGAAAAACATAAAGGCACTGTTGGATTGGATCCTTCCCGTTTCGGTCATGTTAATTTCAGTAGTTAAGTCTGTGTTAAAGCTATATCGATGAAACCATTTAAGAACACTACCCAGCATAACTCTCAAATCAGCAAATCAAACAAGTTACTAAATAGAGAAAGGTATGAACATTGATGGTTATTGTGTGGTCAGTTAGCTCGATGCTGCGTGTTAGCTGGCAAACTAGCCAGCAGACTAAGGCAACCGGTTAGTAATAGGCTACATTAAATTATTAAGTTATCGTGCGATTAAACAAAACCACTGATCACATACCATTACATTTCCGTTTGCTGACTCCTCTGTCAACCAAGGCGCGAAACAACATTTTTGTAACCCACGGATTACTCTTACAACTTTCAAATATGTAGACTGGTTACCCGCGACGCATCCCTTCAGTTAAATGAGTGAAACCCCCTTCCCGCGAACTGTAGATTCACACACAAAAGACAAACTACCCGCTAAAATGACATCATCCATAAAACGCTTTCTGATTCGCTCTTAAGTTCGTTTCCTTCCTTTAGCTACGTAATTTCCGGTATCATTCTTACAGAAACATGCTATTCATCTTTAATGTGCAGTTTTATTCATAATACACACAACTACGATTTATATTGCATATAGAAATGTCACTGTCTACTGCGCGTTCTTTCCTATCTGAGGCTGGTTATGGGGAACAAGAGCTGGACGCCAATTCGGCTCTCATGGAGTTGGACAAAGGTGTGTTAAGAAGGCTAACGTCAGTAACATCAATAATCACAAGTTAATTGACAATGTTCGCAAACTTAGACATTTAGGTTAACATCGCATTATTGCAGTTAGCAACCACTAATTTTAAAAAGTTCTAAAGCAAAAGGAGTCAGAGTTCTGGATTTGCCCGGTTACTGAATGACCATAGCAGCTAGCAACTGCCTAACGTTAACGTGACTTTTGTGAGCAATTTAAAAGTCATTGCATCAACGTGTTGTTCTTGACAGGACTGCGGTCTGGAAAGCTTGGAGAACAGTGTGAAGCGGTGGTGCTCTTCCCAAAGCTGTTCCAGAAATACCCTTTCCCCATTTTGATAAACTCCGCTTTCCTGAAATTAGCTGACATTTTCAGACTAGGGTATGTATGGCATTGAAATAAGACATTGCTCTGCATTAGACTCGTTAGTTATTCTAAAAATGGACCATGTTGTATGGTATTGTTTTATATGTGACTGTGTCTTGATAGTTTGTTATTGCATTTTATCGGTTGTATGGTATTGTTTTATATGTGGCTGTGTCTAGATACTTTGTTCTTGCAGTTTTTCAGCTTGTTTATCAGTTGTGACATTTTGTTTGGAATATGAATCACCTATGGAACATAATGACATATTAAATGCACAGCATAATATAGACATTATCCCTCAACTCAGCTGTTTCTTGACTCTGCCATCAGGAACAACTTTCTGCGCCTGTGCGTGTTGAAAGTAACCCAGCAAAGTGAGAAACATCTGGAGAAGATTCTGAACGTTGATGAATTTGTGAAGAGGGTTTTCTCTGTCATTCACAGTAATGACCCAGTGGCCAGAGCCATTACTCTCAGGTAACTGTCCTTGTTACTTAGGCAACTGTGCTTATCATAGACACATTTTGATGTGTTTGCACAATTGCTAAAGGCTATGTTTTGTCTTTCACTGTGTAATGATGTTAAATCTCTTTGATTGCTGTGTTACTTTTTTGTTTTTTTTTTTGTCATTGGCAAGGATGCTGGGTAGTCTGGCCTCCATCATTCCTGAGAGAAAGAATGCCCACCACAGCATCCGTCAGAGTCTGGATTCTCATGACAATGTGGAGGTAGAGGCTGCCATATTTGCTGCAGCCAGCTTTGCAGCTCAGTCAAAGTGAGTCTGAATGTTTGTTTCAGACCGTTTTCATACAAATGCAACATTATACTGTACATAGCTATCGGTCGTCTATCATTTTGTCACAGGTACATTTTAACTTGGTCCCATAACTGTTCTGTTGTGTTTACTTTTAGGGATTTTGCTGTTGGTATTTGTAACAAACTCAGTGAAATGATTCAAGGTAAATTTATATAAATGTCTGGTTTGATGCAAGGGAAATTCTGTCTTTTTTTGAGTACCCTGAGAATTGTATATAAATCTTAAAGTAAAGACACTTAAATTCACTGCATGATTGCTCGTTTTGCTTGCTCTGTCATTTCATCCTTGTGAAACAGATGACAACACCAGGACGATGTGTAATAACTTCTGTGTGTGTGTGTTTGGTCAGGGCTGGACACGCCAGTAGAGATGAAGCTGAAGCTCATTCCAGTGCTGCAGCACATGCACCACGATGCATCAGTGGCCTCCACCAGCCGGGAGCTCCTGCAGCAGTTGCTCTCCTGCTACCCTTCCACCCACATGGTGATCGTCACACTGCACACCTTCACGCAGCTCGCTGCCACCTCACTCATCGACATCCCCAAACAGGTGTGTGAGCAACATGAGGAGGATGAGAGGAGAATAAAATGGATAAACAAAGCACTGACTATCCTTCTCTTTAAATAGCATGTGTCTTACCTGCATACTAGTCAACATGTATGAGAACATACTCCTACACCATCCTTTAATGTTAAAATGAAAGACAGATAACTAATGTACATGTGAATGTTTATTGTTATGATTAAAGCCATCAGTTGTAAAGCCATCAGTTCTAATAATTCCAGTAAACATTATTAATTCCTTATGTTTGTCATGCTCAGAAGCTCATAACCTTTCTGTCTATTGGTTTAGTTCAAGGCCAGTTGCAGTGCAGATGCTGAATCTTGTTTCACACCCCCTGTCTTTAGATTCAGCTGCTGCTGCAGTACCTAAGGGAGGACCCTAGGAAGGCCATCAAGAGGCTCTGCATCCAGGACCTCAAGCTAATAGCCAAGAAAGCACCACATCTGTGGACCAGGGACGACACACAGGTACACAACTCAACACACAATGCCCCCTTACACATATGCATAGAAATAAAACATAACATTAAGCCACTGCCATTCCATCTAGCCACCCCTAGTCGGCCCCTTACCATTATTAGTTTGCCCTCCCACCCCCCACATACATACAGTACACTGCATCACCACTAAGCCATTTTCCCACCCATTAAAGGCCCACTATGCAACATTTTTCATTTAATTAATCCGTTTCATACTGTTTAGGATGCTAAAATTAGTCATTATGCGGCGAACAAATGGTGTAGAATTCGCCACCGTGGCCAATAGCAGTAGATACAGCACTTGCAATGTTCAGCAGCGCGGTCCGCCTCCAATAGAATGCAGTGCAATACAATGAAATACAGCGGTCTTTAGAGGGAGCTCGTGAGCGAGAAAAACAGAATGTTGCTTAGCCCTGGTTTAACTGTACATCACGTTCTTTGCTGTCAACAGTGCCCTCCCACCCACATACTGTACATGCTGTACACTGCCCTATACTATGTACATTAGATACATGTCCCCTACCCCTTCACTCCTTCTTCCACCAACCTCTGGCAGTTGGGTTGGCCCCTTGAGTCGGGGTTCTGCCCAAGGCTTCTTCCTTAGCAGCTAGCTGAGCAAGTTTTTCCGTGCCCCTTGTTAATGATTGGTAGGGTTGCAAAATTCCGGAAATTTTCAAAGTTGGAAACTTTCCATGGGAATTAACAGGGATTTTTTGGAATTAACGGGAATTTATGGGAATTAACGGGAATTAATTGGAAAAAACTGGAAATTATCTCAACTAAAGGTCAGGGACATAAAGATAGTTGGTAGAAAATAATATTTTTGCAGTCTTGGCTAAAACTATGAGATGTGATATGCATAAAGATGAGTAGCCTATAATTTGCTATTCTTCAATCACAGGGGCATAACACACTTCTTGATGCAGGGCTATTGAGGCCGCACCTCCTATACGCATTGTGCATCCTCCCATCACATCTCAATGATTTCTAGAATTATGGACTGATAAAGCAACCTTTATGAGCCACATACAGTCACTGATACAGACACAGTGAGGCTACACATTTGAGGACTACAAACAGTCAAGCAAGTTATGATGATATAACTTAAGATGATATTTGTTCTAAAATGTTAGATTTTAGCTAGCCCAATCAAAATATAGATTGCTAGCTCACTGGTTAGGCAGATATGTTAAAGGTAAGCTAGCTAGCACCTTTGTATTAAAGAAGTTAGCTTATCATGGTGCTAGATAGCACAAAATGTTCTGTTTCTTCTGCGTCCTGCTAAACAGTTTTACATAACCACACCTGATTTCATACATCATTTAAATGTTTTGATAGCCCTTTCCATTTGTTCAGTTTACAATCTACATATTTTTCTTATTTAACAGAAAAATGCTATATTTTTATTTTAATTGTATCTTTTTGGCAAAAATGTCTTCTTATGACAAAATATGTTGTTGGTATATGAGTCATATGGTCTATGTTTCTTAAAATCATCCAAAATTTCCAGTTAATTCACATAAATTCACATAAATTCCACAAATTTCCATTTTTGAATATTTCTAAAATTCCCAAGCTAAAGTTTCCATGGAAAGTTTCCGGAAAGTTTTCAGAAATTTTCCACCCCTTTGCAACCCTAATGATTGGGAATAGTAGTAATGACAACTGTTGCTTCTTCACACTTACCTTCATATTGTAGGCCATCCCCATCTCTCTATCACAACCCCCCCCCTACACACACCCCTATTACTTTACTTTGCCTCATTCTTCACCCCTCTCTCTCTTTTTTTATGCACAATAGACAGACTACATCCATAATTTCACTACATTTTTAGATAGATAGATAGATAGATACTTTATTGATCCCCAAGGGGGAAAACCTTTTAAAAAAGTATGTGACAACAGATTCCTTGAATCCTTGAAAATATTTGCAAGAAATACTGTGCAAAATGTATCTAAAGTGTACTAACTCTGTGTGTGTGTGTGTGTGTGTAGACACTGTGTGAGTGCGCTCTTAGCAGTCCCTACAACAATCTGAAGTTGGGCATGCTCTCTGTGCTCTCCGCCCTGTCTGGAACTATTGCCATCAAACAGTACTTAAGCCCTGGAGCAGGTGAGGCATGAGCACTGCATGGGTCATTTAGAGTTCATTGTAATACTGAGGATTACTTACAAACACTTATTATTTTTCTTAAAAGAAATTAAGGACAGTATTGTAGACTGCAGTATTGACATATTGTAAATTGCATTGCACTAGATGGAAAGGTATGCATGTATGCATAGTGATCAGAGTTGTTAGAATACATTGCAGATGGAATGTTCCTGAAACATTACCCTTATGTTTCTCCATAGGAGGCTCAACTTCACCTTCCCCTCGGCAGACAGACCTGGTGCGCCTCGCACAAGAGTGCTGTTACCATAGCAACCTCCCGGTGGCAGCCCACGGTGTCACTGTACTGGCCAACATTGTCATCTCCTGTCCCGAGAAGAGCCGCCACTCGCCTGAAGGTATTTCATGCCTTTCCAGCGTCTAGGGATATTAAAATACCACCCTCGATTTACATCCCCGTTTGTTGACACAGGTTACCTTCGGTCATCCTGCTGTAATTCAAAGTGAAATGCCCAAAAGCATTGCAGTAGTCAGAGCCGAGGTATGTTTTCCAAAACCATAATTTTTAACCATTTAGCAAATGAGTTGGTTGGAAACCGAAAATTGCATTGCAACCAACTAAATTGCCAATTTAGTTATCAACTATGGTTTAGGAAACATGCAACTGGGTCTGTTTTGTTTTTACTTTAGTATGGTCATGATGTTTCACATTGTTTTATCCACAAGGGTTGGTGAAGCAGGTTTTACAGTCTATAGTTTCTGCGCTAATATAAAAATGAAAACCGATTGCATGAGGATCCTATAATGTAGTTATTACACTATTTGTGTTCGGCAGCTTCAAGCAGACTTACTATATACTGCAGTACAGGCCTCTAAAAGCTAAAAATAGCGGGTCAGACAGTTTGGAGTGGGATTCCGTTCTCAGGACAAGAAAACTGCACACCTTAATGAGTCATCCCAACATGCAGTCTTGTGTGTGTGTGTGTGTGTCTCCTTGAGGAGAAAATAATAAGGTACACATTCCCAGGTGTTGTGCTGTGTTGCTGTTCAATCAGAATATAAAATAGTTAGATACTGTAAATAAACTAAACATTTTTATTGGTGTGTTTTCTATCTTCAATTCTCAGTTGTGACTTTCTTCTTTTTTTGCTGTGTTTTTCCAAATCCAGGTTTACTGTACCTTTTAACCTCTCAGAGTTGTTTTTTTGTGTTTTTTTTTTTTCTATATTAATAACCACTACAATCTTTCTTCATGACCGACCTTTTGTTACCCTTGAACTACACTTATATATGATATGATATGTTGTGGGAACGTTAAAACAGAATCATCATGGAAGTTAACTGTTGAATTTTGACTGACCATGATGTATCTGGAGTGACTTCTCTGTCAGCGCCTGTTGCCAAGCCTGATTCTGAGTCCTGTTCCTCTGTAGATGTGCTGCAACTGGAGCAGGACACAGTCATGGGAGTGGAGTCTCTGATGGTGCTCTGCAGCCAGGACGACAGCACCAGTGCACAGTTCACTCTCAAGGTGTGTGGGATCTTACACACCTGCTTTGTCTGGATATCAGCTGGGGTTTCTTTTGAACACTTCACTGACCTGTTGTAGTGTTCTTCACCCTTATACCTGCAGATGGCGCTGTTGTCTCTGGTGCGCATGCTGAAAGTGCGCCCACACCTTGCACAGGTGTGCATGGAGTTGTTGCTGTGCCAGCTCCGCTCTGCCTGCGACCCTGCCCGTGTGCACTTGTGCCATGCCCTCGCTGCTGTTGCCAGCCAGCTGCCTGTGCTTGGGGAGGGCATGCTGGGAGATGTAGTTGACCTGTACAGGGTTGCTGGGCACTCAAGCTCTGAGAAGCAGCAGGAGCTACTGGTAAGATTAAAACAGACTTTTAGAAGAATCACAATTCCACTGTAATTCACAATTACAGTGACATTGAAACATGTAAATGGATATTTTGTGATTCTGATCAAGATGGCCACAATTAATTCTGTTCGATTCAGATGTGTTTATACACTGCCTATAACGATACTATTGTCTAATTGTGCTTCACAGCAAGAAACACTTGTGAGCTAAAATCTCCTTTGTGTTTTTTTTTTTCCTGCATAATTCTTTGAAGAAACCTTGGGCAAATCCACGGCTTAAGCAGCCAACCCAACTGACTTCATACAAACAATTATAATCTGTAGTAACTGCAATTTGTCAATGGTGTTAGCTAAGTTAATAGTTCCATTTTTTGGTAGTCAAGCCATAGGTGGTTGTAAAATGTTCTGGCTGAACAGTGTGGTAGCAGCCTCACATGATGATGATGATGGTCAAGGAGTGAGATCATCGATGGGGGCACCATTGGGAGGGTCCAAGCTAGACAGAACAAGAATTGATTTATAAAATGCTGTTTTCGTCAGCACTTCTCGGATGAGTGCTAGTAATTGATTCAATTGGTGTTAGTATATTTGTCGAGGCTACTGTAAACGGAAACCATTCTCTGCATATCTCTATGCTTGCAGGTCTCCTTGGCAACAGTGGTGTTTGTGGCCAGTCAGTCACGCTTATCAGCTGAGGTGAAATCGGTGATCAGAGAACAGCTGGAGAACGCTGCCAACGGGTGGACTGTTTACCGTATTGCCAGACAAGCATCACGCATGGTAGCACACCTCCACAGATATGTCCATTCATTCACACACTACATAGAACACACCCACAAACACATGAAATACTGTATTTACTTTCATATGTACTTCCTCTCACCTAGATGTCTTCACAAACTTTTACTAAGACATTTTTCCATCTTGTCTCAATCTTGTGTGTGTGTGTGTGTGTGTGTGTGTACAGGGCTGTCACACGTTCTCCAGCGAGCTGTACCAGAGCCTGCGCACACGTGTGTCCTCTGAGCACCTGTACTTCTGGCTGAGCAGCCTGCAGGAGTTCTCCCAGGCGGAGCAGTGCCTGAGTGAACTGCCGGACAGGGACTACAGCGCCGCCACCACTGCCATTGCAGAGGCCCTCCGCTCCTACCAGAAGGGCATCGCCTCACTCACGGTTAGTTTGTTTCTGTGTGTGTGTGTGTGTGTGTGTGTGTGTGTGTGCATGTAGCATCTACACACCCTTCACTAAGTTTGTGTTCATCACATACCAAGGGGTGTGACCTCGCTGTGACAGTTTTCTGTGTTGGTGATGTGCTGTTTAAGCCTCTTATTTCTGTCTAAGCCTGACATGTATTTTTATATTTCTGTCTAAACCCGACATGAAACCGACCTGTTTTGCCAAAACAGGTGCTGCTAAGTGATTTTAAACATGACTGCAAATGTGTAGCCTGTTTTTGTATACTCTGTGTATCCTGCCTTTATTAAACAACTGCTAAAAGAAGACATTTTCAGTGATTAGTCACAGGCCACAAATGTGCACGGTACATAAGGTCCATGTAATGCTATAATGGAAATTAATTTCAGGACTTCTGATTGACAAAACTTCTATTTTTGTGAACATTTCAAATGAATTCTGATACTTATTTAAACTAGACTTGCCACTTACTTAACGTGTGTGTGTGTGTGTGTCTATCCACCAGGCTGCCAGCACACCCTTGAGTCCACTAACGTTCCAGTGTGAGTTTGTGAAGCTGCGCATTGACACCCTGCAGGCCCTGGCTCAGCTCATCTGCACGTGTAACAGCCTGAAGACCAGCCCTCCCCCGGCCATAGCCACCTCCATCGCCCTCACCTCCGGCAACGAGCTGCAGCGCTGCGGACGCATATCTCTGCAGGTACTCACACACACACACACCTTCTACAACGAGCTGTCACACATATTACATACAACTACACACACACACACACAAACACACACGGCTACTGCTCTTACTACTTCTGGGTGGTTGAACATATGTTGTGGACAACGCATTGCAACGCATCCTGCTTGGCTACATAATAACATAAGCAGCACTTGTAGCTTAACTTCATTGAAAACATTTGTATTGTGTTTGTGCACAGCTACAGAGGGGGGTGGGAATTCTAAGGCTTCTGTAAAGGTTCAGGATTGTAAAGTTTTGATTTTATTTTGCAACATTGTGTCACATTCTGTTGGGCTACAGACAGAATCTGATTATTTAGCTATTACAGAAAATCTGTTTGACAGCAACACTTAAAAGGATACACTTGCCAGGTAGTGGTGTTTCTTTGCATTGTGCTGTTAATTAATTTTCAATCGTGGGATTTCTGACCAAGATTGCAAAAGAATGTAGCTATGTGCTATGCATGCATCTTTTTATTCCTTCCCCACCTTCACTCCATCACGTCTTCCTCTTTTCCCATCTGTCTGACTCCCTCTCATTCTCTGTTCCCCTCGGCCATGTCTCGGACAGATGAAGGTGTCCCTTGACGAGTTCAGGAGTCTGGCCGCCCGCTACGCTGACCTGTACCAGTCGTCCTTCGACGCGGACTCTGCCACTCTGCGCAATGTCGAGCTGTATCCTTTTGATCGAGACTGTAGATTTTATTTGCTCCGTTGAGCAGCAGCATTTTCCCCGCTGTGTTGTTGGCCCAGACCTTAGGCCCACTCAAACAATTAGAGATGGAGCAGAGGCTTTCAGCCGAAGCTTAATGGATCCATTTATCGGCTCAGGATTCAAAAACAGTGACATTGTCAGTTGCTGATACAGCACGGTAGCTGTTGAGGGCTGTGCAAAGTGAGCATACGTGTGTGTGTGTGTGTGTGTGTGTGTGTGTGTGAGGTTGTGTGTATTTGTCTGTCTGTGTAGCAGTGTTTAGTCATGACCCTTAACTGATGGTCAGGCAACAGCAGAGCTGCCTACTGGTGTCCCATGTTATTGAAGCACTCATCCTGGACCCTCACACAGCCAAGTACGTGTGCACTCTTTATTAAAGGTCCTTCAGCTGAGCTCTCAGTCTCTAGGGCCATTTAGTCCACAGCCTTCAAATTTATACTTCGTCTGAGATGCTCAATTAACCAGTTACGGGGTGCCATTGTGGTGACGGGGGCCCATATTAGCTGTACTGTTCGGTACAGTCTCACTGAAAGGGTCTGAAATGTCCTACTGGTTATGTTGAGACATTTGTTACAACTAAGCTGAGCTAAGCACAATTTTTATAAACATGCATGTACATACATACATAGATTGCTAATGGCATGCTCTTGTACATTCCTTTTCACCAAAACTGTGTACTTGTAAGACCTTTCCAATACTTAAGATTCATGTTTTAAGCAATAAGGTTTGTATGTACTGCGTGTCTTGAACTGACTGCTAGATTGGTGTAGGTGCAATGATGTGTGAATGGTTAAAGGTGCTCTTTGAGATGTTGCAGGATTTTGGCCCCATTTTATTTTTATCTCAAATCGTAGGCATCTTCCTTTGATCGGCTAGCTTTCTGCCCCTAAATACACTATGAAAACCCCCGCTCTTGAACAACAACACAGGGGCTGTAATACTCAAACGAACTCTCAAACAGACCTAAACACAATAAACCACGGCCAACCATTCAACAATTAAGATGGTAGAGGACGCGCATTAACTTTCACTCTATCTTGTTGCCAATTGGTTTGTCGTTGTTTGGTATGTTTAAGTTCAGATCCCCCTATCGCCAGTGTTTGTTTGAATACACCACTCAGGTTTATTTATTTATTATTACAGAGTTATTTTTCGAGACCGGTGTTTTTATAGTGTATTCGGGGTAGAAAGCTAACCGATCAAGGGGAGATTTTAAATGAAAGTTAAATTGCGCTAAAATCCTGCAACATCTCATAGAGCACCTTTTTAGTCCTGTGGTTTTACAGTAGGTACTGCTGTCTGTAGGAATCAGAATTTTGGGACCAAATAGTGAAATGGCAGACAATTATAAAGTTTTATTTTCCTGCCATCAGCAAGCACCAGCCTTCCATTTTAGTCTACATCTTTTTTATAGCAAGCAGTAGCAATTGGTAGATTTAAAGAACAGGGCAGAATGATTGCAGATCTTTCCTTTAAGGTGATTTTATTCTCTTATTTGCGGTTAATTCGTCTTTTTTTCTTCATCCATCTTCAGTTTCCAGGAGTGTGGTGGAGCAGGTGTGGTGCAGGCAGAGAGTGAGTACGAGAGACAGATGATGGCTGTGTTCAGCCGAGTCCTTGAGGAGGTGGACAACCTCAGCAGAAAACACCCACCAGTCTCATACCTGGTGAGGCTCACACACACACACACCTTACACAATTAAAACGATACTAGAGAATGACAGCACACAGCTGCTAAATATTTTTGTTGCACATGGGGAATAAATTGTGTGAAGATTTTTATTTTACATGGAGTCATGAAAAAAGGTCTAATCGCTACTGTTCTGTCGGGGTAGTATGGTTACCTTCTGATTCACATTCTCTGTTGTTTTTCTTTGTCTCTCATTCCTCATTCAGCACACAGCATGTCTATGTGATGCTGTCATAGCTCTGCTGAAGGTGCCCCTGTCCTTCCAGAGGTATTTCTTCCAGAAGCTTCAGACCACCAGCATTAAAGTGAGTCCTACATAAAGATGGAATGTGCAAGTTATCCAATATCTATTTTGTATGAGCATTATTAAAATAACAATTGTAGAAGATAAATCAATTGACCTTCTGTGTGGGTCATCTGAACAGAGATTTGACTCCATCCTCTTGTTCTCTGAATGAGGGTGTAGTAATATGCTACTGGTTGATAGTGGAGTCCGTCTTTGTTCCAGCTTGCTCTGTCACCATCACCACGGACCCCAAGTGAGCCGATACCGGTGCAGAACAACCAGCAGCTGGCTTTGAAGGTGGAGGGCGTAGTGCAGCATGGCACCAACCCTGGACTGTTCCGGAAGATCCAGTCAGTCTGTTTAAATGTCAGCTCCACGCTACAGAGCAAGACCAGCCCTGACTCCAAGGTGACTTACAGATAACAATTATAACAAATTACTGCTACCATCAAAAACACAATAGCCCAGTTTACATGGACACTTTTAATCAGAATAAAAATGACCAATGTAAACACCCTGCTTGGGTGTCTGAGCAAAATTTTAATCTGCATGAAAGGGGAGGTTTATTCTGTTCCTAATCACTGAAGCTATGAATGTCCACAACATTTTGGACAAGTATGGGATCATGTAGGCTGTATCTTCACTAAAGTAATACAATGAGACTGACAGTTTTTGGTGCACAACTGACAGTTTTTGGTGCTCTCTCCTTATCTAAAATTCAACTATTTCAGTGTGATTTGTTGCCTTTCTTTGATAACTTCCTAGCCACACTGAAAAAAAAATGTCTTCACTATTTAAAGGTGATTTAAATAGTAAAATCATTCGGGACTGCTCTCTCTGTCCACAGGTACCCTTGGAGGGAAAGACCAATGAAATTGAACAGAGAGTGGAGCCTCACAATGACTACTTCAGCACACAGTTCCTGCTCAATTTCTCAGTGTTGGGCACTCACACAGTCACGGTGGAGGCATCTGTGGTGGATGACAGTGGTGTGGAATGGAAGACGGGGCCGCGCTCAGTCGTAGGCGTGAAGTCACTGGAGGACCCATTTTCTCAGCAGCTCAGGCACCAGCTTCAGCAGCAGCAACAACAGCAGCAGCAATCCCAGCAGTCTCAGCAGCAGCAGCCGCCTCCGTCCCAGCAGGCCACAGCCCAGACTGCTGCTCAGAGGAGTGCCTATGCACGTTTCCAGTAATTGCCACCAGGGGGACCCAAAAAAGAACTTTTAGGGAGAAAATTAAATTGAGATGAGAAGCAACAGATAAGGGTGACATACAGAATTTTTTCTGTTACACAAATTTCAGTTCAAACTCTGTAAAGAACATTTTCTGTTGGAATCCAAATGTGATGAAGGAAATAATGACACACTTGTCACTACAGTAGAAGCATACAGGTATGTTGTTCTCAATACAGTTTTTCAGAGGCAAGTTTTGCATCTAGACCACTTAACGTGTGTCCCTGTGTGCTACAAATAACGTATTTCCCTGTGTGCTACTACAAAATCTGAGAAGGAAAAAAAAAAAAATCTCAGTCCACTTGGTATTAAATTAAATAGGGTAAAAACAGGCAGAATTATCCCACTCATTGTACATTGTAAGAATAGAAGGTAGAATGTAATAAATAGTAGACTTAATTTTGAACCTTTGGCTGTGTATTTAGAACCACATGGTGCCAAAACCTGGACAATAAACATGCAATTTAATATTAGAAGTGTTACAGTAGACATCTCATTTTGAAAAGCATCTCACCTTTCATTACTGTAAATCTATAGGATTTAAGTACATTTTGGTATAAATGAAAACAGATTTGTATTCCCCTTAAATCTTTGCTGGTTTGACAAGCATATTTACTTGAATAAAAAATCCATATCAGCTTCGCGTATATTTGAAGTCCCAAGTTTGATTCTCCCTCACCTGTACAGTCACCGGGAAGTAACATGCATATGGTTTGTATCGGTTTTAAAAGATTTTGTAGTGTGATTGTGCAACTTAATTTTTATTTATTTTTTCCAAAGTGCGCAATTAGTAGATTTTTTTATGAATTTGAGGGTGAGGCATGGACAGGTCGATGGTCGGAGGATGTTTCGTTAAGCCGAAGAGGTGCGCTTGCGCAAACGATGCTCGCCTGCTGTTAGGACTGTCGTCATAAAGAGATTCTCCTCTGGTGGTGGCTGCGGAGTCGAACTGCTTATCCAATCGCTTAGTGCTTTAACTGCAAAACTAGAGGTTTGATCACCAAGCGAACATGCTCGATATTACTCCCTAAAACGGCCTCGACTCTGCAGCAAAATAAAGGGATGTTCTTACCTCCTTTAAATCGACTCACTCGGAGATAATCTGGGGACAAAGCAAAGACTTGATCAACTTTAAAGCAGAATGCTTTGGAACTATTCCTAGCTCATGCATCGATTGAATTATTCGCGTGCCATTGACTGAGAGGCAGTCTTTAATGCAGGATATTAAACGGGAATGAGGAATGTCAACGAGGCTAACGTTATAATTGACGCATCGGCGACAGGAGAAAATGAATCAGAGTTGAAATGTCTTGTCATATAAACTACATGTGACTCGATATACAACCATCTTTGGCCAGCTATTTGGCTGGCTAGTGTCATCGTCCGGCATTTGTACGGGGGCAGTGAGATTGAGTGAGTACGTTATGATAATCATGTATACAGAGCAAGCTGGTGGCTACAGTGAAACCAATGTTGTTCTGTCGCCATCAATTCGATGCTTGAAAATGTATCACTTTGTAGCTTGTAGCCTTGATGGCGATGTAACATGCAGCGCAACACGGTCGAATAAATGATGTCACACCGTATGATATTTAGCTAGCATAGCTACGGATATTAGCAGTCATTGCGCTATAGTACGAATGCTTGATAGACATGTCTCAGAAACAGTCCGTATTATCACTCTTGCTTGCGAGTTAATAATGAACGAGAATCCCTACTGTCGGTTAAGGCGGACTGCAGCATATATTGAATTTTAATTCAACAGAGGTTAGACTTGTTGTTAAAGCTTTATCATATTGCCTGCATATGATTTTACTGAAGGCATTATTGTCTTAGCTAACGGTTATGTTAGCCTTTTCTTGGTAGCCCGCTAGATATCTTGAAACTTGATGGGTAGCCTACCTAGCCACAGCGTTCATAAACTGCTAACATTATCCCATCTTGGCTGACTAGCCAGTGTTAATCTAGCAAGTTAGCTTTCGCGTAAACTGTGTACCGTTATTTATCATAGGATGACCAACAAGGTTGACATCATATTGAAGCAGTCTGTAGGAACAATTGTGAAATTGAATTATATGCTATCACACAGTTTAGAATGTCTTTAGGGCAGACAAAATAGTGAATTGGAAATACTTGCAGGGGAAAAAATCCTAATGGATGACATGCACTTCCAAAATAGCTAGCGCGAGATTGCTAGCTAATAGCTGAATCGCCTTAAGTGCAGGGCACCTTATATGGCGGTTCGTTCATGACCATTTCATAGAATGAATCATACTTATTTTTTCCATCATCCATCAAACAAAATAGCCACAGTTAGTGTGAAATTTTTACCAGGCATCATTCTCACAAGAGGTCTGCCTGCGCGTCATAGATAACGTTAGAATGCGGTGCTCTGAAGGACGTGATTTTCCTTCCGACTACCACAACAAACCCATTCCTAGCTGCCGTGGAACCAATTACTGCGCAAAATGTCTAACGTTAACTTTTGTAATATTACTGTCTCGTCTACGTTCTCCATACTGAAACCAGCATAACGTACATTTTGTGCATCGATGGCAGTTAGTTTAATTTGTATCCGGCACCACCAGTTGATTAGTCCCTAGACCACCTTCACGTAACCTCGCCAGGTTGGTAATAGTGGCAGATGAGCAACATTGCGGACGAATGTTCGTAGTTGGCGCCTCCCTTTGGGTGAGGGCAGTGAACCTGTTGTATGGTGTTGCCAAGGAAGTGTTGTAACATAAGTAATTTGCAATAACCCCTGTTCATTATCCTCTTTCCTGCAGGCTGGAAGCACCAGAATGGCATCTCTCCTGGACGGAGCCGGCAAACTGGGCTGGATTCTATTAAGGGCACTGCTGCGTTTTGCATTCATGTTTTTAAACAACTGTGTTGCGATCCCTTCTTATTGCCTCTACTTGATTATGTTGCAACCTTTGAGAATAATGGACAGCCGTACTTTTTGGCACATTGAAGGAGTAATGTTCAAGTGGTTGTTGGCGATGGTTTCCTCTTGGGGATGGATTGCTGGCTACACAGGTGAGTGTTTCTGTTCTTGTCACTGAAACACACATACTGTACATACACAAAAATAGTGACACATTTCATTGGTCACAAATTAAGTTCCTGTGGTAAATCAGTTTTACTGTTTGATTCATTCTTATTGACCTTCAAAGGATTTTTTCTTATTGGATAGAGTTCTACCATCGTGAGAGTGATGTTTTGCTTATCATGTTTTCCTAGTAATGTAGTCTATATTGTTTATCACCAGATGTTCCATGATGGCTACTAGCTTGCTTGTTAATCTTCACTTTAACACTCCAGTGTTTGGTTTCACTGAAACGCCTAGCAAAATGCTTACAAACTAGAAAAGTGTCTGGACATGGTGACAACAAGGCTGGCTGTTCAATAATGCATAGGTGTACTCCTATGCAACACCTTGCTTGTGTGCTGTACATTTCTGTCATTGACACTGTCCACAGTGTATTGTTCTCGGGACGCATTGTGCTACCATGGTAGATTATATCTTTTTGGTAAGGAGTTTTGTGAGGATGAGTAAGCATTGATTGTGATTGCCATATGAAATCAACAAATAGAACCAAGATGTCCTCCTAGTTGACTTGGAGTATGGCTGAATGCCAATGTCCCCTTCGATGTCTTTGAATCTTCAAACATTTTTGATATGTGTCAACTTCTTTAAGGGTGCACCACATAGCTTAATGGATGCCTACAGGACTGATTACTGTGGCACTGGCAGGCTGCTGGTGAAAGGTGTGAAATGTGTCTGTCATTTCAGAGTAGGACTGGGCGATTAATCGAAAAAGTACCTAAGAACCTATAATCTATCAAAATTTTCCAGGTCAATTATTTCAATTACTTTCCCTTTAAAAACACTACCGCGTGTGGAGTCACGTGACCCCGCTTCATTACGTTACATTATTCCACCAACATGTCGAGCATGGAGAGCTTAACTACTGAAATAACTGAGCAACAAGAGCAGCTGGTACCACATTGATGTTCAGTAAATAATCATAGATAGTAGATACTGTGTTTCTCTCAGTTATCTTACTATCAAGTAATGCACCCTTCACCCTGTTTGTAATATGTGAGCATATTTACTGTACAAAACTCAGTGAACCTTGAGGGAACCTTGTTCATTAATCGTAATCGAGTTAAAATGTTCAATTAATCGAAATTCTGATTTTAGGCCAAATCGCCTAGCCCCACTTTAGAGTTTTTAGCCCAAATGGGGCGTCTTTTATTAGTATTCAGTAGTTTTAGGTTACGTTGGTAGAAGGACAGGAACGGGGGTTTATTTCCAGTGATGCGCATTAAGGGCGCATTAACATTAAAACCCACCAGCCACTTTAATCATACAAGGAAAAAGCTTAACTTGAAGTGTAGTTGCAGATTCGCGTTGGTCATCCCAGTTAACATGGTCCACACCGAGTCAGACCATGATCAGTGGCAATGTAATATACTAAAACAGATAACCACTAATGCAGGGGACAAACGCAGACAGAGCGATCACTGAACTAACCCAAGAACATAATATTCCATTTTATCTTTAATGACGTGAAATCACAGGAACAGAATAAAATAAAAACAGTCATATCATATGAACGACAGTTTAATCAGACCTAGTTGAAATGGATATAAGCTGCATATGACTATGAATAGATTTGGACATGCATTCCAATTTCAATACTCTTACAGTAAACTCTTCCTCCTTTCTGCAACCTTAGTTTCACGTTCATACATGTTTGTATATCCTTTTTATTAACTACATTAATATCATAGCTGGAAATTCTAATCAAAGAAAGGCAATCCAATAGTATACCACTATCAGTGATGTGGCCCATTAACACAGGAAAGTGAATTTATATTTTTTTATACATTGAAGCTGGAAGAAAAGCTCCATGTCGATGGTGCCAGCCAAGTGAATCACTAGAACAATTGAGAGACTGAAGGACAGAAGAAGCTCCAAAGAGCCATCTGAAATGAAAAGATAAAGATCTACCCTGCATATGTTTGCATATGGCAGTAGTGCAAATCTTTAATTTAGTTGGGGGTTTTTATGGGGCGTGTTGTCTGCAAGATGGTTCCTCCTGAACATTCTATTCATGAAGGAGAGACTATACTTGTGTTCTAGAATCTGAGTCAGCTGCAGTCATCATTCTTGTCTTCAATTTATCAATATTTTTTCTTTTAAGGCACTTTCAGACATTTTACTATACCTAGAATATCTCTCTCCACGGCCTATAAAATAATAGTTTGATGAAGATCTAACAATGGGCCTATAGCTACTAAAGCAGTTATAAAGAACCAACAGTATTCCTGTAATGCTATGCTGAGTCATCATATCTATTGCTTTCACTCACAATGCAGCCTTTATTGAAGTCTCCCTGACTCAAGACAAGCTGAACCCCCAGGTTGTGATCCCCAGTGTTAACTTTACAAAAACAAAAATGACAAACACCTAATGTAAATTGTAATCATATGTGTTATGATTCACTACATTGTTTATACAAATAATCAACCATGTAGTCTAAATATAGTCTATAGTCTAAATTTCTAATTTAAGTCTAAAATAATTTTATATAAAAACAGTTTCAGATTAAATGCTCTCTTGGATAATAACCTGAAGCATCCGTAGTCTGGGAAGGGATTTCAATGTAACTCTAGTCTGCAGTGATTGATGCAGAGTGATGTGACTTGGTGCCCCACAGTCCAGGTTATGGGCCAGAGTCTCAATAATCAGAGCCCTGTCACCATGGTGAATTGTCCCCTTAAGGATGAGCTGCCCACTGTTGTCAAGCCGTGCAGTCAATAAGCTCATCTCAGGAGCATCCGGTGCACGATGCCGTTTGCTCTTTTTGCCCAAGGTGACCTTCACTCCATTCTAGTCTGAGAAAAGGCAGAGTGGAGTGGAGTTTTGAGTTTTATTTATATATATATATATATATCTTTTTTGACTACAGCATTTAGTCAGAAGGCTTTGGCAAATCTAGAGCATGGTTTGTCAGGGGAGTTGCATTCTGGGAATGCAAACTCCCAGACTTGGTGCGGGAATGGGTGCATATGCTTGGGTGAATCACTGTCTCCAGGATACCAGATAGGGATTCTCAAAGGCCACCTTTGCTCTTTGTTCTGTGCACACACAGACACGTACACGTTCAAGACCGAGGTCTCTTTGAAATAATTAAATTAAGTTGCTTTCATCATAATTGTGTATCATTAGTGCATAGACTAATGACATTTAAAGGGATAATATTATACATTTTGAGAGAGAGAGAGATATTTACATGGATATTTACTTGTAGGTACCCAGTAAACGTCATAGTTACTGTACAGTACATCTTTGAAATGAGACTAAAAACAACTGTTAGCTTATCTACATGGTTGATTATTTGTCTGCAGGTATACTTGGTCTTGAATTTCCCCTTGGGGATCAATAAAGTATCTATCTATCTATCTACTTACACAAAGGTGAAATAAACAAAGTCTTTTGGTATACAGTTCACACCCACAAGCCAGGAGATAGAAACTCTCCAGTCAAGAAAAGTGAAATGTCTTCAAGCTCAAAAAGAAAACCAGTTGCCCTTAGCTGAACTCTGTGACTACCACAACCTGGATGAATGAGAATTTCCACAGACAAAGTCTCTACTGTTTTCCTTATAGGAGAACAGTCACCTAACCCACCCTTTCCGCTTTTCATTTGGCTTTCTGTCACATTTGCCCTCATTCCTCACATTTCAAACACTGTTAATCTTCTCTCTTTTTCTCCACTCGTGTCATTACACTCCTCTCCCCTGTTCTCATTACCCATTCAATCCATTCCTCTCATTCGCTCACCTCCCTGTCATTACCAACTCTGTTCATTTATCCTTTCTGCTTTTTCCTGCCTGTCTAGTAGCCTCTTGTTCCATGAGCAATTGCTCTTTTTTTTCTCATTTTAACTCAATATTTGGTTGCTTGATCAGCTATTAATGTTTGTATAAATATCATATACACATACAGGTGTGAACTGTCCTCACTTGAAGGCCTGTCCTCACGTGAAGGTTCGTTCTCACTTGAAGGCCCTCTTTAATCAAAGTTGTGCCTGTCTCCTTGGTCGGCACTCTCACAGCTTGTGTCTGGCATCTCACCTGCCATAGTCTGGCGTGTGTCATGGGGTAGGGGGTTCATCTTCCTGCTGCGGTACCACATGATCCAGAAGGGTCTTACCACAAGCTGGCTCCCTTTGTGTGTTTGGGGGATAAATGGAGAAGGGGAGGGGGTGGGGGGATCTGTTATTCTAAACGGTTTAGTTTATGAATGGACGTAGTTACTTCTGGCCTGGATGGTTTGTGACTTGTGGCTTTATCCTTTCCACTGACTTGTCACACATATTGTAATAGTAACACACACTTCCACACACAAACAAATGTGCAAACACAAGAAGCGCCTGCTCTGCCTGTCCTCCCTCCTCTTTAGGCTGACTGAGAAGGAGCTACTTTGTGCTGTGTGTCATGTCAGGGGCAGAACTGTATGTTGGGAGGTGTATGTGCAGGTGTGAGTGCAGCAGTATGGTAACTACTTTCTTTATGGTTCCCAACTGGGAGAAATGACATGGGGATTTTGTGTTGTGTACTGGATGGTTATATCATTAGTTGTTCTTTTGAAGCATATTGGTATCTGACCAGGGCAAATGTTATGTTGGCTCAATATCATTATTATCAGGGTGATTAGTTATAAGTCTGGACACATTTTGGCTTTAACATATAACATAATAAGATTTTTTTTCCCTGGGTTTTACTGACCGTGGACAAGGATGAACTGTCCATGCCTCAGTCATTGGTCATCCTGACCAGGTCGTTAGCCAGCATGACATTTGAACATTGATACAAAGCGTGTTTGTTGTCTTCTTACCCAGAATGACCTGCTTGGGCATTGCGTGACTGTTCCTCACTCTCCTCTGATGTAATCTGAAGGAAGTGTGTTGTAATAATGGTGCAGTGAGATCCTCTCCTACTGCTAAGAGTTAGCCACTACTTCTTAAGAAATCTGCATTGCGATTTAACAGAGAGTTTTGGCTTTTGTTTTGGCTCAGCTTAGTAACCACACCTTACTACAAAACAATTTCCACAGATTTGTAATGTGTTAACAGAAGTGAAATGTAATATGAAGTCTTTAGGTAAGAAACATCCTTTCCAAGAGTTAGGTTCCTCTTATGCAGGATGGTAACATGGTGAGCTAACTTGATTTTCATCAGTGGTGGTGGAGAGCAAGCAGGGCAGAGGGGATAGGAGGAGGATTAATGGTGGCAACTGCCTTCTCATTAGCATGCTGGAAAGCAGGCCAGGTGTCCTGCCAGCCCTGCCAGTCACCAGAGAGGAGGACTGAAAGAGGAAGCACAAACAAACAAGAAGGCGAAGGAAGGAGTGATGGAGGGAGGAGGGGAAGGCACAGGGTCAACAGTGTTGTGTTAACTTAGTTGGGGAGTCTGAGAGGATGTAATGAAGCCCTGAATGCCTAATGCCAAATCTCCCCAATCTCCTCCTCCACTGCTCTGCATTGTTAGGACGCAGGAGGACTCTTAACATGAAGCACAGCACTTACAGTCAGCTTTAAATTATGGTTAGCCTTTTAATACACTTGAAAGTGCCCATGTTTCTCCATCATATTTGAGCAACTACAGAGATTAGATGTCACCTAGAGTGCAAATAAGCCTTAGCTGGTATGATGTGGTAATCACATGACCAGCCAGGCCGTAACCCTGAACAATTTCTATGGTTACCAAACTGACAAGGAAGTAGTGAGAACTTTAATGAGTTTTCAATTTCTCGTGTGTCCATTTCCTAAGTGTAGCCTATATTTTGCCATTCAGTTTAAATGTCAGAAGTAGCTTCTGATCTTTTTTGCATAAAACTGTTCTGAATTTTTTTTTTTCCTTTGTGTGTGCGCACGCCCCTACTTTGAAAGTCCATTTGCAGTCTCAGCGTGTCTCAGCCAGGCAACAGAACATTGGTGTCCTTGCTGCTTAGGCCTCAGTTCTCAGTCACAGCACAATTCAGTGCGCGAGAATCAAGCTGGCAGTAAATCTCAGGCCTAACTCGCATAACAATAAAGCCCCCACCCCTCCTCATCATGCTCTTGTCATCTTAAGTACTCCTTTATAATGCTCCCGACACTGTTCCTCAAAGACCATGCCTGGTTTACCCACCCCCAACTCTTTCGTGATCACCAGAGCAGTCATAAGATCAGCTTAATAAAAACAAACAAACACAAAAGAAACACATGTTGAATATTTTCCAACTGCCAGACTGTTTACTGTTTCAATTCTTTCAATTCTCTTCTCTTCCAGCCTTAAGTTCAGTTTTTCTTGTTTGTTTGCCTGTTAAGAGATCTCATAGAGTTGAAGTAAAACTTCTCTGACTCTGCCTTCATGGCAGATTAGATTCAAACAATACTACTTGTGTGTGGATGCTTCTTCCAGCAGGGATATTCTCTGTTCATTGTGCATGTTTTATGATTGACATTGCCAGTTTATTTTCATTTAACATGAGCATACTCTCCCTTCCGAGTCGATATTATATTTAGTATGGCTCAATCCTCATGAGATCAAAACATAAACATTGGTGCCATTGAGGCCTCTATTAGTTTTTTGTGGTGAGATGCTTTGGAGTGGGTTGATTGTGGACTCATTCAGCTCTTTATCCTAAGGTGTGCCAGGCCGGGTTCATGTAGACTAGTAAAACTAACAAAGCTGCGGCAGTTGATGAACATAACTTTAGAGCTGCAGGAACCATGGGTGTTAAATGTTTACCGTGTGCATTTATCATTTTATGTCCACCAGCAAGTAGAACAGTCAATAAACAGAGTTTCTCTGAGCACCGCAAGGGTTCAGATCAGATGTCCTATCTCCTAGCAACAGCCTAGGAGCGAGACCACAGATTGGCAGACATGCTTTTTGTTCACTTGCCCTTGTGAATTCGAGGAACTGAGAAAGCCGATAGGAACCAGGCCCAAGAACTCCTTTGTCGGCCATAGAATCTGGCCTGACAGTGGAAAATAGTGTCTTGTCCTACCCTTTGACAATTTAATAGAGTATCTCATAAGAAGTTGTTTTTCTGTGTGGAATTCTGACACAGTGAGATCTAAACTACTTATTTTGCAGGGTGTCATCAGTTTAATTCAAGTATCCCCAAAGTCTTTTCCATATGTTTTGTGCTTTCTGACAGACAGGTTTTAGCACGTATTGTATGACTAGATTCGGGTTTTTCTAAATGGTTATGTTTGGAACCCCTCCCAACAACAGTTTTCTATCAGCTTTGACTGTTTATCTCCAACATTTGCTGCTGTTCTCTGCACACACACGTTGGCTAAGTGTTATTGTTATGCATCTCTCTCTAGATTGTAGAAGACTTGTTGCTCTTCTCTTACCACGATTGTGCTAGCTGTCAATAAGTGGCTTGGGGCCTGGCGGTTAATGACTCCAGTCTGTAGTTGGCTCTTCCATAAATAGTGGGTGCCAATATAATTCAGGCAACAGAAAGCCAAACTCAAGCTGAGGTTTGTTTTAATTGCATTTACTTATCAGGGTTTCCCCTATGTACATTTGACTGCGGCGGGCCGCCGCACCTTCAAGCCTTGCTGCCGCACCTTCAGAACTCTCTCCCTCACACCCCCCGTCCTCACGTTACTTTAGGTTTGGAGCGATTAGCACTTTTGGAGCGATTAGCGCTTATGGAACGTTTTGGCTCCGTTTTTTTTTTCCTC
>JAGFZM010000075.1:1483120-1554499 GCA_017657215.1 Limnothrissa miodon
CAGCAGTAAGAGGAGTCGACTGTAGCCTGGTGGCTCAGGTTAACAGGAGTCTGGGTGAGGGAGGAATCAACAGCCCCATGCTGGCACTGGCCCAACACACAACAGTAGCACACACAAAGCATTACTCATCAGCATAGACACACACACACAAACCCACAAGCACATACACACACACACAAATTAGCATAGTAATATCCACAGCGCTAAGCAAATGGTGAGGTTGGGGAAAATGAGTTGGCATGACACAGCAAAGTGTACAGTCCAGCGCAAGTTTATACAATAATGTTATGTGCCTGTGCTGGACATGAATGAATTCAAGATTTTCTTCTTTCTTTTCCTTCTCGGGTGTTATCTGATTCCTGTCTTCATGATAAACATTGCGTTGTCATAGAACTGGTTAGCAAAGACACCGTGTCCTGAGTCGCCCTATGCCTGTTTCCGTGACGTGATAACGTGCCTTCTGGCAGGAAGCCAAGCTAACGAGGCTCTGCATTTTGGGTCGGGCGGGCAGCTGGGGGGTTGGTGGTGTGGGGTACTTCCTGCAAGCACGCACTCTTGCAGGGCCAGGCGCCTCCGAGCCGGACACCATCAATATTTCAGCTGCGGCAGAATAGAGCACAAGTGAAGTGTGTTTCGTTGGCCTCTCAGCCGGGCCTAAAGCATCCTAAATGGTTTGAGACATGCCCTAAGTGCTCTGAGAGCCACAGGCTTCCGATAGCAATGACAATCCCCGGTTGCTGTAATGGTTAAAGGTGGAAGCAGCGGATTGGATTGGTTTCACAAGTTTATGTTCTTAATTTAATGGCTGTAACCACACAGCGCTGTCAGCGGCCTCATCACTTGATCTAGGCGAGTGAGAGAAGGCTCGGCGTGAGGCAAGGCAGGTGTTGGCTTTCGGATGGCGTTAATCGCTGTATCAGGTGTATGTGGATGGGGGGGGGGTGGAGTGGAGAGAGAGGAGGAAAGGGTGTGTAAGTGAAGGTGAACAGATAAAGCCAAAGGGCCCTGGAAGAATTGCTGTGTTGTGGATGTGCCCAAATCTAACTGCCTAGGACTAAAACGGTGCACTCCTGGCATCGCACCCCCTCTATCACTCTTCCTCTCAATCATTCTCTCTCCCTCCATCTCTCTCCTTCTCCTCTCATCTATCTCTCTCTATCTCCCTCTTTCATTGTACAGTCTCCTGCACTGACTTCACCTAAGGCTTGATTGAGGGAAACACTAATCAAATACGCAGACTCTTATAGTCATAGAATAGGGACACACACACATATATAAGCTACTCTCTATCTCACACAGGGCAACTCTAATCTCACACGGTGTATTAACACCTCTTCCTAAAATCCTAATCTCCCAATCTTCATTCCCTTCATTCTGTCATGGGCCACCTGACTTGCTTAGTGTGGTGTTTGGCATGGTGCACACTGAAGTCACCACACAAACGACACGCACACACTCTCACCCACACACAGAGGGAGAGAGAGCTTTGTCGTGCTTGTGTTTGACATCAACTTGGGATCACACAGTTGCATGCATATGCTGACTTCTGCCTCATATACATACACATATACATACACACACACACACGGCAATCATCGTTCCATCATACACATGCCCCTACCCTTGGTTTCTAGAGTAATCGACCCGTGTGTGATATCCCAGGTCTGGGGTACACTGGGTGGAGGTGGGTAGTATTGTGTGGGTGGTGTTGGCTGGTGGAGGACAGAGGATACATGTCCCTGAACAGGTTGACAAATATGGGCTGGAGCTCATGAGGAGTCTTGTCACCTCTAGTGAGTGTGAAGGTGATTTTGCCACTGCACTGCGAGATCTGTGTGTGTGCGTGAGGCAGAGAGGAAGATGCAGGAAGAGGGCATGTGAACAAGGGATCACAGCTCACTAGGGACATCTGCTGGCTGCAGAACCCAAGATCATTGTAAGCCAGACAATCACCGGCACTCCCATCCTGTCGAACTGGACCACCGGATACTCAGTTACTCCACCCAGGCCAGCCGAGGACACAGCTGTTAATCAAAAATGCTCTGTGTCTCATTGAATACTTCACCCATAACGACCTAATGCAATGCCAGATCCTCTGCCGAAGCATCTTTGGAGCTGTGTCTTTCAAGCTGTGTGGAGAGGTGTAGTGTTTTTGTTTGTCTCCAGACATCAGCTGGTGTTGTAATGTGTGGGTTTGTTGTTAGTTATGTGCAACAGGAGCGCTGGTGAGTCGCTAAAAAGCACAGACCGGTCTCAGGAGACCTCTAGTATTGTGTTGTTGCCACTGCTGATCAGTCAGGTCAGACTGACATCTTTTATTTAGTCTTTTTATCCTCTTCATATTGTGATGTCGCTGCTTGACTATTCTGACTACTACACAGTACGATTATCAACGAGCCTGGGTGTTTGGCATTGCACAGAAGCTGCAGGTTCAAAATCCCCAGGGTATCAGGTTGGAGGCCAGATTTGACATCTCTCCTTGACTACACTCTTTTTAAATACTCTCGCCCTTTCTCCCCCTTAGGACCTATCCCATAAAGGATGTTCCCGTGGAGAGCGAGGCCCTTACAGACTGGCTGTACCAGAGGTTTGTGGAGAAGGAGGAGCTCCTTGCCCACTTCTATGAGACAGGTCAGTCCCACTATCCACAACCTTCATCTGCTGTCAGGCTCATTTAGTTACTCATTAGATACCTAACTTGGCGTCTTGAGTATTCCAACAGTCTAAACATGGAACTAGTTTGAATGTGTAGCTTTAAGAAGACTAGTGCCTTAATACTTTCGTCAAGTACAGTGATGAATCCATTGGGAGCCATTTTATAAATCTGCCAGTTATCTTGTATGACTTTGAAATGAGCACACAGCTAGAAATTGCCCGTAGTTATTGGTTAATGTGTCAAACCTTTGGAGTTGCAAGAGTAAAAGGCTGGGCCTCTTCCACCTCGTAATTGAGTTAATTGTGAGGTTACCTCAGCAGTAGCGGATGATTATTACAATGCTAATTTGAGTGGCCTGGAGATAGAGCTCACACACTGCGCTAGCTAGCACTAGCCAATTAGTTTCTTCTTAGCAAACCCTGAGTGGGTTTGTATACAGGCCCTTCTCATGTAGTGTGTGAGCAGTCGTCTATGAATGTTTTGTCACTCTTGTTTGTGATCAAAGGTGACCAAAGTTTAATTTAAATAACCTTTAAACAACTGTAGCATATTAACGAGCCTGGAGCTGACTGACGGCTAGCAATGTTCTCTTAATTTAGCATTTAGTCCTCATCTTTTCAACATAGTAGATGTATGTGCTTAGAGGACCTGGGATTTAAGAGGGTTGGGAAAGGATGATGGGAGGAGTTGGGATAGGGTGGTTGGTGGTTGGATGGGTTAAGATATTTGTGTTTTGTGTGTGAATTCATAAAAATGGAAAGATTAAATAAAAATAGCATTTAGTGAGTGGCAAAGATTGCCAGATGTAGGTTTGCATTGAACGTGAACAAATTGTTAGGAAGTGTTTATTGGATGCTCTTTACCTTTGAATTTTTCCTTTTTGTGATCTTTCTTCAGGAGCGTTCCCACCCCTCAAAGGTCAGACGGAAGCAGTGTCGCGCCCTATGACCCTTGACCCCATGTGGCTGTGCGCCATCCAGACATGGGCCTTCGCCTCGGGCTACCTGTGGTACAGCCTCTTGCAGCACGCCTACTGCTGGTTCTTCTGAGGGAAGTGGGTGGGGGGGGGCTGTTGACAAATGGGAAGGAGGAGGACCTAAGAATCAAGATGGAGGAGGAGGAGAAGGACTAGAAACTGGGTGGCCTAATCCAAGCAGCCACCCGTGAGCTCATTGTTTCTCTGCTCTGCATGGCCCTGGTGCCCAGAAGGATGGATGAATGTACATTACTTAATAGCTGACAAGAAGATGGACTGTTGAACGACGTCAGGATTTGTGTTTTGTTGTTTTTACGCTCTGTCTGTCTCCCAGCCCCTTTGGTCTGCTTGTCCCCCCACAAATTCATACTGATGTAGACATAGAGGGTTGCACAGACACATCAGTACCATAACTGTCTTGTTTACTCTGGACCACACAAATGAAAACATGAGCTCATTTGTTTACATGATGACACACACACAGAGACTCGCACAATCATACGCGTTGCAGTTCATCTAGGTTTAAGAACGAGGCTCAGGTTGACTGCCAGAGAGTGTGCTCTGGACTGGTGGGCTCACACTCTCTGCTCCCATCCTGGTTGTTTATGTTTTTGTTGTCATTGCTGTTTTATAACTTAGGCCTCTTTCAACTCCGCCCTTAGCAGCCATCTGTGTTTGTGAAACCTGCCACATCCACTGATTCTTTGCCTCCCCCTCATTCTCTCCACCTTTGTGTGTGTGTTTGTGTTTGCGCCAGCCTAGAAAGCAGGTCCTTGGGCCATGACATCCTTGCTTAGGCCGCCTCAGTCCACAGACCCCATCTGGTGTTAGCTGGACAGGGATGAGACTCTTGGTCCGATTCCCTCTTTCTTTCTTTCTTTCTTTCTTTCTTTTTCTCTCTCTCTCCCGCCCCCTTTCTCTGTCTCTCTCTCTCTCTCTCTCTGATGGTCAGATCAGGGAGCCCTGTCCAGGATTGAGTTGTTTCCTGGGATTGCACTAAGGACAAATGCTGCCCAACCCCCCATCCCCACATTTTTTTGTGTGTGTTTTTTTGTTATTTTGCCCTCTGATTAATTGTGTATGTCTACTGCTTTAAGTTTTGTTTTTGTTATTGCTAATGTTTCTAGTGTGTGTTCCCATGTATGTTTTTTGACAGTATTGTGAACAGTGTGCGCATTGTTTGTTTTACATCAGTTCTCGTTTGGCTCTCGGGCGTCTTGGGTTTTTCTCCTCTGAGATGTCTGGTGGGGAACACATATCTGGATAGCAGTTCCAGACGGGCTGATCTCCACAGAGCTGATGAAGGGACTCACTGATGGCCTGTGGAACTACGTCTCCTTAACCCAACCCTGCAAACACACACACACAGAACACACACATATATTTACACACACACACACCCATTATCATGCACATCTATAACTCTCCCACCTTGCCAGAGAGCCAGTATGCAGGGGAATCTTGGACAAGTTCAGACTAAACAACAGACTAACATGGAGTTAATTCTCCCCTCTTCCACCACTGTCCCCTCCTCACACCAAACGCAGACTCCAAAGTTTTTTGCAAAATGTTTAAGCCATATGCTTAGTGTGTGTCTACTGAGGAGCAATCATGATGACAGAGACTTAAAGACAAAACTGAATGAGGGAATGTTGGCTTCAGGAGAAGACGAGAAGAAAGAAGAACCCGATTTGGCTTTGTTTTTTTGTTTTCCTTTTTCCTCTAGGGGTCATTACTGTAAATTTGACAGCATAACCTGCCTAAAGTGAGTGTGTGTGTGTGTGTGTGATTGTCCGTCTGTGTGTCTGTCTTTTTGTCTGTCTGTCCTTTTTAATTTGTCCCTTTTTATATGTATAAATTAATGACTCTGGTTGTTCTGTGTTATATCAGAATTTTGACAAATCACCATTTTAGTGGTCAGATTTTATTTTCAATTTAAAATGACATATTGTCCTCAAAAGTCACATGTGTTTAAAATCTTGTACATAACAAAAAAGAAAAAAGAAAAAAAAAAGCGCAAACAAATGCCGAAGACGAGTTCCCCTCTGTGTGACTGCAACATTCTCTGTTAAAAATTAGGAGTTGTATTTTTTTTATCTCATGAATGTCGAGAGGGGTTTTTAAAAAAAAAAACAAAGGAGAAAAAAATGATCAGGAGAAAACTGATGCCGTTGTCTGAAGTGCAGAGGAATTACCGCAGACCTGCCTCTCAATGTCCACTCACTTTTCTTGTTTGCCCTTTGACCTGGACATGTTTGAATCACAGTGAGCATATAGAAAGGGGCACGTTTACTGTGATGTCCTTGTCCACATGGACCTCAGACACTTTTGGAACTGATGATGGCATGTACCAGGCACAGTCCAGCAATAATGCCAGAATTCTGCTGTTTGTCAGTTGCCTGCATCAGCGCTGTGTGGCACAAGAACGTGCTCCGCCAGCGGAATCTAACAGGAATTAAAAAAAAAAAAACCTTTCTCTTGCTGGATAAAGGGATATGTGGAGGACCAGACTTAGGGTTGCTTCTGCCGTGTATGTGTGTGTGTGTGTGTGAGAGCGAGATAGAGGGAGAGAGAGAGTGACGGAGAATCTCTCCACTTAGTTTGTGGTCCTGGTCGTGTTTTTGTGTGGTTTACACAGTACACTGGATGTGTGTGCGAGGGCACAGGTTGGGCTGGCTGATGGACAAGGCAGCAAACTGCATTGGGGTGCACCCTGTGAACGCTCCGCTTACTTTTTCTTTCAGTCTCTCATTTCCTCCCTGCTTATTTCCCCTTCCCTTACTGTTCTCTCACCCTGCTTATTTGTTCTCTCCGCCACTATGCCCCTCTCTCTCTCTCTCTCTCTCTCTCTCTCTCTCCCTCCCCCCCCCTCCTTTCCTTTGTCACTCCCCAAGATTGTTCCAGGCCTCCTTGGGTCCACACAGCAGGGAATTATTTCTCTTCCTCTCTATCTTTCTGTCTATCTTTGTTTTCCCTGCTGTCTTAACAATGGAGACAGGGACAAGATTATTTTCCTAGATAAGGATTTAGGGGAAAGAGACAAACAATTAGGAATTGTAACAAATTTACGCTAGACTTGTCTGTATTCCCCCCCATTTTGTACTCCTGTCCCCATGTCCCTCCCTAGCAGCCCAGCCGTTTTACAGATGGAAAAAAACAATTACCTGTGCTGGAATAAAAACAGTGAACAGAACCCATCCTGTGTGACTCTTTCTTCCCAGTCTCTGGTTATTGGGGCGATGGTGGCGCAGATGGTAGAGGTGCCGTTCGGTAACCGGAGGGTTGCAGGTTCGAGCCCTACTCCATCTGACTACATCGAAGTATCCTTGGGCAAGATACTGAACCCCGATTGCTCCCGGTGGCAGGATGGTACCTTGCATGGCAGCCACTGCCACCGGAGTATGAATGCATGTGTGTGAATGGGTGAATGAGAGGCATACATTG
Organism: Limnothrissa miodon; assembly: GCA_017657215.1. Taxonomy (NCBI): domain Eukaryota; kingdom Metazoa; phylum Chordata; class Actinopteri; order Clupeiformes; family Clupeidae; genus Limnothrissa; species Limnothrissa miodon. Next base: position 1,490,197 of record JAGFZM010000075.1, read on the forward strand.
TAAAGCGCTTTGAGTGGTCGTAGGAGTAGAAAAGCGCTATATAAATGCAGTCCATTTACCATTCCCTGTTACAGCATAGCCTCACAGGACATGACTTTAAATATTTTTCATTGGATACAGTACTGTTTCAGTGTTATTGAGCCATTTTAGTCTATGCATACACATTTTACACCATTTTCAGACACAGGCACTCAGACAGTGGTAAGCAAATCACTATTTCAATTAACATCACCATCACACTGAAAAAATGATCTAAATTCAGTTTGTCTTCACTTTGGCATTTCAACATTTTTTTACTGACTTAACATGCATTCCCATTATCTGAAATGATATTTCAACCTTGTGGTTGTCCGGCTGTGCATCGTATATCCCCACTAAGAGCACTGACAGCTAAATGATGAGCTGCATCTGACTTTTACAGCCATTCAAAGTGGCTGTTACACATCAACAACACCATCATAATTAAAACCTCTGGGGGAAACATGTCACTTTGCTTCACTAGGCTATGACTTTGTGTAAGCAGACCCCTGTGATCTGGAAAAGAAGGAATTACCAGTAGACTATAGCCTGACATCTAAATGTGTGAATGATCTCACTCAAAGTGAATCATCGTCTGTCTTGCCTGATAATCTACAGCAACGTTTTAGGGCTAGTATACCGCAAATCCCAAGGAAGTACTTTGTACATGGGAAACTTTCCGTCATGTGTGACAGTGACTCAAGTAAACCTTTGGTGAAACCCAGACAGGAGGGAGACACAGACAGAGGCACCTTGCCGGGCTGTCGTTTTTTTGGTAACCAAAGCTCATGTTTACTTTGCCCAGCGGCTCTTGTTTAACACGGTATCTTTCGACTCTCAAGGTGCACCAATAGATTGAATTACCGGATCGTGCTACATTAAGAGAGACGGGGGTAAATGCTTATGGGTCAGTTTCACAGAACAGTTAAATGGCCTGCTGTGCAGTGTTACAATAACTAAATAGCAATAAATGAGCATGCAATGATTGAGTCTTTGTTTTTGACTGACAAAACACCTGATAAATTGAAGCCTATTATGCTACAATGACACTGCTCTTATTTACACACACACACACACACACACACACACATCATTGCTGGATGTCTGGATGACTCATGGAGCCTGTCTGTGGGACATCAACAGGGAAACAATATCCCTATATGTTGATGAAGATGCTCACAGGGGACTCCGCACTGATTTGTGTTGGGGTGTTAGTTGGCAGTGGATGGATCAGGCAATAGTCACACTGCATAAGTGAAAATACCAACCAACCATTTTGTAAAATGTAAATGTTCATATTTACAAACTCACGATAAACTGATCTTGAGTCAGGTGTCTTGGTATTCTCTTAGTGTCCAAATCTGTTTGAATTTAATTTTTATGAACTTTACCAACTATCTGTGGACAAGTTTTTATATCATCCCTTTGCAGTAGATGCTAGTGGTGGACATTCTTGAGCCTGTCTGTCTTGTGTTTGTGTGTGTGCTCTGTTCGTTGAGCTGTGGGGAAGCCAGGGTGAACCATGGCAGGGTGACCCAACATACACCCCACCCCCCCTCAACCCCCCAGGCACACACATAAACACACACACACCAGTGCCTGAATTAGCCACAGCACCCATGGGACAAGCTGGGGAAATAAATGTCACTGCATCCACTGTAGGAAGGTGGGGTGTTACGGTAGCGCCACTCACAGTCCCATGTTCCTCCCTCAGGGCAGCGGGCATACCACTCAGCCTGATTGAACACCTGGCAGCCAAAAGCACAGCAAGTACAAGGGAATACACACAGAAAGAGAAAAAAAAACAATTTATTAAATAGTATTTATATAACACTGCAGCACTGGAGGTACGCTATAGTGGTCAGCAAAGACCTTTTGACTTACATCTTGGGGTGTAAAATGTAAAATGTATTAGTGCTGAAAATGGAGACACAAATTTTATAAACATTGATACATTATAAAAAATTTTTGCCAGGATTTCACTGTTTATCTTCTTTGAAGTTCTATCATTTGCACATTACAACCAAGCTATGTACAAACACTGCTTTTTTAAAGTCACCTTGAATGACTATAATATACACATACTGTATACACACACACACACACACACACACCAGGGCCTGAATTAGCCAAAATCACAGCAAGTACAAGGGAATACAGACAGAGAGAAAAAACTATTTATTAAATACACATAGCACTTAATATTATTCAGACATAAGAACCATTGTGCATGCTCTCTAATTTGCGTGTTCTCCATACTCGCTGTTTAAAGCCCTGGGCAAAAGCTACTGGGCTTTCTTCCCAACGTGATGCTAAATGTTTTTGAGGCTACACCCCTATAGCCTCCAACCCACCCTAGACTACAATATCTCCATAGTTTTAACTGACCATGATAATTCCAAGAAAATTTGCATATACTTCTGTATTATTGCAATTTGACTGAACTCCTCATCTGATTTGTATAATGTCCACTTTCATTTACATTAATGTAAGCAGGACTAATCTAATGTGTCAAGTGTTTTCAGGTCAAATGTAACCAAATCACTTGTGACTGCTGGAATATAGACTAGGTCCTACTGATCGGATCAGTGTTATTTTTCTGTTAGTGCTCCCCTTTTCTCTTTACACAACATTTGTTTGCTCAATACCTTGGTGACAGTGAAATATAGCCTATTTAACAAGCCATCTTATGACCTCTGTATAGCTCAAGCCACACACCAAAACTAAAGTAGGGCCTGAAATATGACATAAGGACAGAGGCATCATGTACCCTAAATCCACATGACGCCTAAGAACAAGAATGAAGATCACTGAATTCTGACACACCAAATGTCAAATGTTCTTACATGACCAATCTGACATAATAAGACAGTAGTATTTGGAGATCACTGGGAAATGTTACACTTTTAATTGTTTTACTGCCATTATTGAAACACTGAGCAAAAATTACCCGATTTAGAGATTTTACTGCCACCTTGAGGTACGACAGTGAACTCATAATTTATCCGCGCGTAATCTCGCGCGGTTCTCGCTGCTAAGCAACGTTGTATTTGTGTAGTTGTTTCAACCAATCAAATCGTCGACCTTCTCCATTTAACTCCAATTGCAATCGAGTTTGAAATGGCACCAATTTGAAACAGACGTCCTTGTTTGCTTGCGATTTGGCTGTTTGATTTTCTCCATGCAAAACAATTAAAGTATAGAGTCGGGTCAAAATAAGTGGTTGAGGAAGCTATATGCAGCCGAAAGTGTCCAAGATTGCCCAGGAGAGTATTTTGGACATTTCTGCCAACCAGGCTAGTAACGTTAACGTTAGTTGATTCTATATGCTAGGCACTGTTAAGCAATAAATGGTTTGCAGTTAATCGTCAGGCATTGATTAACTGAACCCAAAAACGACCGGTAACGTCAGTCAGAATGCCGTCCCGCGTTGATGATTATGTGGTACTGTACACAATAGGATCTGGATCATATGGAAAATGTCAAAAAATTCGGAGGAAGTCTGATGGAAAGGTGAGCTATCGATATTGTTTAGCTAAAGTTAACGTTACCTAACACGTTTGACTGCACAGAAACAGCCCACACTCGAGTGCACGTAGCTCTTTCTAGCGTGAACTAAAATGCAGGTAACTGTGCGTATGCTGCCTGAGCTGTAAGGCTGTATTCTACAGTATTACTGCAGAAAATGCAAATTCTGACATGAGAGAAGTGCATTCATAAAAGCTACTATTAAACACTGCATTGTGCTCCACAGAAATGCATTTTCTGTCACACAATGACATTTTTGTAAGGGAGCTACGAGAATTTATGATTTAGCCAGAACAAGTTAAAGGAGAAGGCCGGTGTGATTTTGACCTGGACTGTACTGGAAGATGTTACCGAGAACAAACATTTATCAAATGCCCACCCCCGTTCACCCCCAGCATTCCGCATTAAACCGTTTTTAGCCGAAGCTTTCATTAACCTTACACTGCTAGCTATAGGGGCACAGCTTAGTCTATGAAGATAAATTGCTTTTTTTTTTAACAAGGTTCAAAGTAACTCCACACTTCATTGGTAGACTTCTGAGGGCCCTGACATTTAAAACGAGACAATGAGAATTTTGAAAGTGTACAGGTACTTTATTAAAAAGACAGTTTATAAAGACAGTACCTTCTCAGAATTTCCTGGTCACCGCCATCTTGAAATTAAATCACAACAAGTCGATTGACGAACAGATAAGACAGGGGAACAGATTGAAAATTATATTCTGTTGAAGTACTTGGATTTCATCTGAAAATATATAGTGACTATCAACATGAGCACTAAAGCACCAATAAGTGATGAAACTTAAAAGAGTTTGACCAAAGACATTTATAAAGTTGTAGCTCGTCAATCGACTTATTGTGATTTAATTTCAAGATGGCGGTGACCGGGAAATTCTGAGAAGGTACTGTCTTTTTAATAAAGTACCTGTACAAAAATTATCATTGTCTCGTTTTAAATGTCAGGGTTCTCAGAAGTCTACCTATAAAATGTGGAGTTACTCTGAACCTTCTTAATAGTGTAAAAATAACGATTTAGCTGCATAGACTATGCAATGCCCCCAGTGTAGCAATGTAAGGCTAATGAAAGCTTTGGCTAAAACGGTGTAAAATGCGGAAGGCTGGGGGTGACCGGAGGTCGGTATTGGATATATGTTTGTACTCGGTGACATCTTTCAGTACAGCCCAGGTCAAAATCACACCGCCCCTCTCCTTTAAGGTTGAGAACATCAAAGAGAGGTCAGGCACACATGCTGTCAGATCAACCATGTGAAATCTTGTTTATATGTTTATAATCTTTCGTTCTTCCCCATTAGATTCTTGTTTGGAAAGAACTGGACTATGGCACAATGGGTGAAGCTGAAAAACAAATGCTGGTATCGGAGGTAAATCTCTTGCGGGAGCTGAAGCATCCCAACATTGTTCGCTATTACGACCGTATCATAGATCGCAGTAACACGACCCTTTACATTGTAATGGAATACTGTGAGGGAGGAGATCTCGCCAGTCTAATAACCAAGTGCATCAAGGAAAGGTAATTTGTGGAATAAAATTATACAGCAATCTTACATTGTTAGAATATTATACAAGTACAATATGTGGTAATATTGTTGAAGACCTGAGCCGTTATTGTTTGACTTTTAGGAGATATCTTGAAGAGGAGTTTATCTTGCGAGTGTTGGTCCAGCTTACTCTAGCTTTGAAAGAGTGTCATCGGCGGAACGATGGAGGCTGCACTGTATTGCACCGCGACCTTAAGCCAGCCAACATTTTTCTGGATGCCAGGCAGAATGTCAAACTCGGTGATTTCGGATTGGCACGAATCCTTAACCATGACACCAGTTTTGCCAAGACATTTGTGGGCACTCCATATTACATGTCACCTGTGAGTTCCCCGATATAAATGACCGATATAAAAAGCACTATCAAACGGTGCAAACATTAATTTTCTTTATCTACACAGGAACAAATGAGCCGGATGTCATACAATGAGAAATCTGACATCTGGTCTCTAGGCTGCCTGGTGTATGAGCTTTGTGCCCTTTCGTAAGTACATTTGAGTGTTACTTGCATTTAATGTGTGTTTGTACACATCTAATGCTTTTTGGCATGTTTTTTTCACAGGCCCCCTTTTACAGCCTACAATCAGAAGGACCTGGCAGAAAAGATCCGGGAGGGCAAATTCAGGCGGATCCCATATCGTTATTCTGAGGAGCTTAACACGTCCTTGTCAAAAATGCTCAATTTAAAGGTTTGCTTGTCTATAATATGAGATCTTTTTTTATTATTTTTCCATGAACTGGCATTTCATTTTATACAAAGTACTTCTTTACACTTACCGTAGTTACTTCAGTTTGTTGTTATTGATCATACAGCTAGATATACATTTATTTTTAAAAGCAGATACTTGCAGATGTGGCTATTCTGTGGTCTGATGGATGGGACTTTTTATAGATTCATCATCAAAACTCTGTCTGATCTGTCCCTGTGCTTATGGATTGCCAGGACTACCTGAGGCCCTCAGTGGAATCCATCTTGCAGAGCAGCCTGATTTCTGAGATGGTTGCTGAGGAGCAGAGGAAAGCCCAGGCTCGGAACCGTCGGCGATCCACAGTGGGCCAGGGTGATGCTGACCGGCCAAAGACTCCAGCAGCCCAAGACCAGGCTGCTGCTCTAGGTGGAGGGGCTTCAGGGGCAGGAGCGGTAGCAACCGCAGCTGCTGCTGCTGTTGCTGAGTTGCGTCTGAAGGAGCAGGTGCTCCGTGAGCGCGAGATGGCCATCCGACAACGTGAAGAGAGACTGGAGAGTGAGTGCTTTGGGGCTCTTTCGGCTCCCGCAGCTGAATGCCTTTGTTGCCAAGGGCTATTTTAAAGATTCATGTTTGTCACCTACATTGAGATACTAATGTAAAACATTTGGTGAAAAGAGTATCAGTTTTATGAAGGGGGGAAAAAAAGGATAAAATCAAACTATAGCTGCAAGTAGCAATGCGTATAGCAGCAAGAGGTCAAAGGTCATCAAATTAATCCACTCCTAGAAAAGCAATAATGAGTAAGAATCAAATTTGGTTTCCACACGTGTAAGGTTAATGCACTGTAAGCAATTTTTTACGAGTTTTGGCACTCGCAGAGGACAAAGTTCACCATGTTTGGTGAGTGCCCTCAGAAAGAGGCAAACCTATGTACCATATTTTAACTTGGAACATCAAACTATTCCTGAGAAAATCTTGCATCCTGTTGTCCCTGACTTCTCTGCCATTTTTGATCAGTTGTGACATGCGAATGCCGTAGAATTTCAAAACGGCTATAAGGAGCTCTTGTGAGGAATGGTCTAAAGCCAATTTTTGTAACAATGGGACAAAATTCATGTGAAAAATATATGAGCTGACTGACAGTGGATTTTTCCCTCGGTTATCTTTTTTTTGTGTGTGTGTGTGTGATGGTTAGTTGGATGGATGCAATGAATTGCCTTTGTTTTCTCAGAGAGAGAGCAAGAGATCTGTGTTCGTGAGCAGCTTTGTAATGAGAAGATGGCCAGGTTTGTCCCATGCCTTCACCCCTTGGGCGATTCTATTTGGTTATTAAAAAAAATGTAATTGTTCCTGTTGCTCAGTTTTTAATTGTGTTAATAAATGTGCTTTTCCATCAGGGCAGAGAATATACTGAGGACCTATAACCTCAGTAAACAGCAGAGGGCGCAATCACCCTTCTCCAAATCTCCAGGTATGGAGGTGAAACGTGTACCACTGGACCAGTTGTACCTCAACAGCTGACACCTGCCTTATTTTATTTTAATGCTTTGATTTTGAAGTCTCTTTGACCTTATGTATATTTGTTTTTATATATATTTAATTTGTAAATAAAGTGATATTGTATTTTTTGGAGGGGATGGATATTATTGAACATGTTAAATGTTTTGCTGGATGTGCTGGGGCTATTAAAGAATTTAGGGGCGACCCGAAATGTCATCCTGTCTTTGGGGGGGGGGGGGCAACTGCATCACCTTTATCAACATAAAGTAGGACCTGTTCATTGAAATACTAAACTGTTGGAAGCGCACCACATTTTTGGGGGGCTGACCTGTGTCAATCTAAAAACCAAAGAGTGATGGCTATTATTTTTACTATATACTTCTATTAACGACTTGTAGAACCACAGATGTTACAGACTAGTTTGACTAGTTTTACATGATTGGGTTTTTTGCTTATTGGTGACGTGTGGTTGAGTATTGACTGTAAATAACTTGACGTGTTTAACAGATCACTTTTTTTGCTGTGTTCTGTTGTAGATGTTGAGGAGGAGAACATTTCTCCAGGAAAAAAGAAGGTTCACTTTGCAGGCGACTGCAAAGAAAACCAGCTACCAATCAAGAATCCTGCAACAAGAGAGAAATTTCAAGATGTGTCCCTCAAAAAGAGGCTGCAGGCAGCCAACCTACGTGCCCATGCCCTGGGTGAGGTGGAGAGGACCCTCCAACTTAAGAGCCGGCAGATTTTGGGTATCCGCTAAAGTGTTCTTGGAATGGCTTCACTTCTTAATGGTCATACAAGGTGTGTTGGGTCTCAGTTGGGGCTGCCTGTAAGACCGTTTACGATGAACACCTCCAGTCGTTTTGACATTGATTCCCCCACCCAATTTACCATCCCCAGGAAAGTGAGAATACAATATTGCTGTTCTATAGAAAAACACTCAAAGGAAAAAAAGGATTTGAATTGAACTTTTTGAAGATCTAGTTCATGGTGTCTAGTTATCTAGTTTATGGTGTTTTTCAAACTTTGGGGAGGGAATTTGGACTTAAGTCTTTTGTCCTCAAAACATTGTTTGTAACTTCATATTTGTTATCCCGTAATGCAATCCAAAGGTATATGTATTTTTACAAAATATATTTATCCATAAATGTTATTTAGTTCAGTATGTTGGTAAACATGACTCAGTTCCTGGCTGTACTGTAATGGCTGTACTGTTAATACTTTCCTCCGATCCTTGTTAGTTTGTAATGGCTGTACTGTAAATACTTTCCTCTGATCCTTGTTAGTTGGCATTTGCACATTGACTGAAAAGATGTTTTGTTTGTGTTTGTGAAAGTATCTGCTTTGGGCCTTATGCACATGTGTGTGTTTGACTGTGTATTTCTTTTAATGGCTGCTGATCTGAACTACTGAGTAAGGTTTTTTTTTTGTTTGAAATAGTTAATTTAAGTGCATTTGAGAAGGGAGACTTTAACGCTATCTGTATTTCATTGTTCCCTTATTCTTTTGAAACCACACTTTAATGTTTAGTTAAAGTTTGTGCCCGAACAATTCCATTATGTGACAAATCATGTCCGTTCATTTTTATATATCACATATACCTGACCAACTTGACTACACAGACACTAAAGTGTCACGTGGTCACAATTGGTTTCCTCCTCATACACAAAAATAAAGGAAGCTATAAACTGGCTTAATGTGAATTTGTCTTTTTGACCATTGGCGTATAGTGTCATGTTCGTCATATTTTTTTTCCCAGTGTTGTGAATACGTAGTCTTGACGGAATCAACTTATATTCTAACACGGCAATGTTTCACGGGATTACACATCGCGTTAAATCCATCACACTAACAAGACGAAAAAAAGAAAGCTACGACAAAGCGAATGACGCGCCAAGCTTGATCACCAATCAAAGAGCGTCAGGGCGTGTCGTGGGAGCCCTTGTTCCGTGTGGAAAGTTTACCGGCTCGGGTGCAAAGTTTCAACCCGTCTGCAAACCAATGGGCTTTATATTATTCTCCCAGGACGTTAAGAGACTTGTGTTTCAAAAGCTCGTAGTCGTCTCTAAATTGCTCCGATAAGATAAATTATCGTTGACGAGGAAAAAAATGACAAAACATTCGTGGTTTTAAATTCAAAAGACGCTGTTTGGAACAGCATATTGCTAGCCGGCTAGAAGGCAGTTTTCCTGCTTGTTGTCGCTGCCCGTTTCGCTCTCATTGTTGTGTAGTGGCGTATCGTTAGCTAGCACACAAGCTAGCTAGCTAATTAGCTCGGGAAGGATTCCAGAATTTGGCTGTGAAAATGGCTTGTGAGCCCAACCGCCTTCGCCTGCTATGTATGCTGTCACTGACATTTGGGTTTTTTATTGTGGAGGTTGTGGTCAGTCGGATAACAGCATCTCTGGCGATGCTCTCGGACTCGTTTCACATGCTATCGGATGTCATAGCGTTGGTGGTGGCTTTGGTCGCTGTCCGCTTTGCGGAGAAGACACAAGCCACAAACAAAAACACCTTTGGCTGGATACGTGCGGAGGTGATGGGAGCCCTTGTCAATGCAGTGTTTCTCACTGCACTGTGTTTTACCATCATTCTGGAGGCAATCGAGCGTTTCACCGAACCACACGAGATCGAAAAACCCTACGTTGTCATTGGTGTCGGGGCGGCAGGGCTTCTGGTTAACCTGCTGGGGCTGTGTCTGTTTGGACACGTCGGAGGGGGACATGGCCATTCCCACGGAGGACACTCACACGGAAGCAAGAAGAATAAAAGGTCGAAATTGTGCAAACCTGAACGACCGTCCGGCAGCGGCTGTTCTGGTGAGGAGACCAACAACTTGGTCGGAAATCACAACACCAGCCCGAACGGCGTTAATGCCGATAGACATGGTGAGATTTTTTCCGCCTTTCTTGTGTAGTAAACCTTGACATTACTGATATCCCTACAATCGCCCTGTCGTTGTTCTGTTGAATTCAGACAAGTGATCGCTTTAGTGTGGCTTCAGAGGCGGTAGTGCACCGCATTAACCTCAGATCAGGCCCAGTGTCATCCTTGCGTAGAGGCGTTTTGGTGCTTCTAAACGTTAGGCTTCTGTTTTTCACACAGCTTTGTGTTACGGCGTTGTCAACGTGTTTTGCTGAAATAAGATATCACCATCCTTTTGCGCACGTACCTTATTTCTCTTGGACAATGGGTGCAGTTAACGCCATCATTTGGTTCACTATAATTCTAATGGTGCACAGAGCAGTGCTACTACAATATGTTTTTAAGTCTAAAATATTCGGTCATGCTCACCCTTTGCTATTCGGGATAGCTTAATGAAGCCTACAGGTGGTGTTTTATTAGAAAGCATTGGGATGCCTTTTCTGAAACCGTAGCCAAATCTTCAAGGCTATGCGCTTGTTGACAACCAATCCGTTTATAGTTCGTTTTCTGTCTGCAAATCATTGTACTCATTCACTTGTTCTCCCCTCCACCCTGATAATGCTGTTCTTTACATGGAACGATTTTCAAAAAGCTATAACCTCTCTATTAACTAAGAATGTCTTATGGAGAGGGTTGGGGTAGTAGAGGGTCTGTTGGTGAGCTCCGTTTTGCTGTATCATGACTTCTGTGTGAATCATCGATCATCTTGTATGATTCAATGAGGAAAGCTTTTCAATGACGGACTCCAACAGTTCTCATTCTTAACTGACTCAACCATTCAGGTTTTTTTTTTAACATTTAGGCTAGTCCAGTGGAATAGTGGTGTGTCAAGTATATAAAATGTATTTTAAATGTACATTTTCGGGACCATCTCCTCTAGAGTAATTCGGGGTCACAGGTGGCAGCTAGGGTTCAAATTCACCATCATCTAGCTAGATTGCCCATCATACAGCCCAGTCAGACAAATAGCCTGGCTTACCTCTCTTGTGCACGGATGTCAGCCTTCCTCATGCCAGGCCAACTGGCGAGACATGGTGCACATTTGGTCAAGCCAGCGGTGCAGCTGATGACAGGCCCACCTCTGCTGGCCAAGCTGCTGTGGCACTGTTAGTGTGCTTCAGCTGTTCTGAGATCAGCTCAGCTCAGCTGGGAGCATGGTGTTGGAAGCAGACGCATATGTGATCTAGATGGAGATGCGTGGTGTTGTGTATGGCACAGTGCACATGTGCCTCTGATTCATTTTTCCCCAACCTAACTTATTCTGGTGTCTGTGACGGTTCAGAGCAGATCCTCATTTTAACACTGATTCATGTCCTCCTGCCTGCAGTCCGGGATTGTTGGCTGGTGTGTGTCTGATTTATGGTTACAGGGTGATGCATGACTGCTTTTTTTATACGGGCTCTACTGATCTTTAGCGTAGCCCAATAATCAATCAATACTCTATTATTTTCTTTGACACTGTGTTTTTACCAGGCACAGTGTTTCTCATCAGTGAGAAGTGGCAATTTAGTGGCAATGAGAAATGAGAACAGCTTCAGCTTCTGGGTACTTTTCCAGCTCAATCTGTCCTCCGACTCCACCGCCCTACCCCCACACCCCGCCCCACAATAACCTGCTGAATCAGCTTAAGCAATATCTTGTTGCATTATGGTAACCATAGGAACAGCTTTATAATTCTTACCTGTAGAATCGGTTTGATATGTACATTCATACTATTATGTTTAATAAAAACAATTCTACACATTTTCATTCTAATAAAATTGTTATTAGAAGACCTAATTCTAAGGTCTTTATTTCAACTGAAAAATTGGACAGTAAGGTCTTTATTGTACCATTGTTAACTGTAACTTCTCTCTTCCGTCTAACCCTTTTATTCACAGAAAGTGCTCGAAAAGATAGCAGCGAGGTGCAGCTGAATGGCACCACATTGTACGAGGAGCTGGAGTCGGGGGGGCCCGGAGCAGACGACTCATCCGCGGCGCAGCTCAACATGCGTGGGGTTTTCCTGCACGTGTTAGGGGATGCGCTTGGCTCAGTAATTGTGGTGGTCAACGCACTCATCTTCACATTTGTGTGGGAGCCGTGTGAACCGGGCACTCCCTGCATCAACCCCTGTGCCCAGGGCCACTGCTCTGACCACCTGCACCTCAACCACACACTGGTGGCCATTGATGGCGACGGAGGCCTTACTAATGGCAGTGGCCTGCTGACAGAGGAGGGTGGTGTGGATCATGCAACACTGGTGATGCGTGCTGGGCCCTGCTGGGTGCTATACCTGGACCCAACGCTGTGTGTGATCATGGTGTGCATTCTGCTGTACACCACCTACCCTCTGCTCAAGGAGTCAGCACTCATCCTCCTGCAGACGGTGCCCAAGCAGATCGATGTAGGTCAGCTGAACGAGCGCCTGCAGGCACTGGACGGCGTGCTGGCCGTTCATGAGCTGCACATCTGGCAGCTGGCGGGCAGCCGCATCATTGCCACAGCGCACATTAAGTGCCAGGACCCTGCTGCGTACATGGACGTGGCCAAGCGCATCAAGGCCTGCTTCCATGATGCTGGCATCCACGCCACCACTGTGCAGCCTGAGTTTGTCACAGTTGACTCTGCATCGCGAGCTTCACTTTGCGAGCTATCATGCCGGACACAGTGTGCACCCAAACTCTGCTGCGGGGGACCGGAAGAGAGCACTGCAGGGAGCAACGGTAATGGAAACGGGAAAAGGCCAGCAGCGGAGAGCGGGAATAGCAAGGTGGTCTCTGAGGCAACCGCCACGTTGGAGGTCATCAGCGAGTCGCTGGAGAGCGCCGCTGCCAGGAACTCGGGGCCACTGCAAGTGACCCCACGGTCGGAGGCTGACCCGGCAGATGTCTTCATCGCAAAAGAGGTGGAATCTTCTCTGTGATTAAGCGAGATGGCAAGAAGAAGAAGAAAGAGAAAAAAAGATGGCGAAAGGGGTAAAAGGTGATGCCTTTAAGATGAAGAGGGAGGCTCAGTCTGGGTAGAGAAGTTGAAGTCATTAGATGTCACTTCTTTTCACCAAAAAAAAAGAAAAAGAAAAAACATTGCCAGTCTGCAAAGTATGTCTGACATCATTCACCTGAGGGACAGAGGGACTTCTATCGGAGGCACCTGGAGACACACACATTTCCTCTTACATCTTGAAGGACCCCCTGTCCAGAGTTTCCCTGTTGATGAGCTTTAGCCGTGTGTGTGTGTGTGTGTGAGATGTTTGGCCTCCCAGAAGTCCATTGCATGCATGTGTTTTTCTGTGCAACATGCATTGTGATGTGATGTAGTGTAATGACGTCAGGTTGGTGTTAAACATGTGCCAAAGCTTTTACTTGTGCAACATGGGGGGAGGGGTTAGAGATCCTTCATTTTGTTAACCCCCCACACACCCACACCCACCTACCCCAAAACTCATGCAAGACTGACTAAAGCACAGCGCTGCCCACTCCACTTTTCCAGTGCATTCTTTTAAATGTATTTCCCCCTTCATAACTTGCTTGATGCTATTGAGCCACTTTTCTCTCCTTAATCTTATGATTATTTTAAGACGCAAACAAGCTATCTCAATAATTTATCTATTTAAGTTATTAGAACATATTAGAAATATCTTATTTTTCTCTAGGCTTTTTTATGACTTTAGTTAGAAATAATTTTGTGAGCCATGAAATTGGGGGTGGGGGGGGGGGGGGGGGGGGTTGTTGGCTTGTTTTTCTTGTGTACCCTTTCATACACAAACCATACAACTATGCTGTAGAGACTTATTTTTTGACAGAGGACTGGACATTTCAGAACTTCCTGCCTTTTCTTTGGAGATGGTCCTTTTTAAACAGATCTCCACTGCAAATGGAGAACCAAGGTCAAGGCTACTTAGCTTCAATGGACAGCCACTTTGATGAAGACCTATCTAGGGTATGCTATCCCTACTACTGGAAGTTTTTGTTCTTATCAAAACCTTTTTTCAGAAACATAAAATCAAATTACTTGGATTCCTTGCGAGTCTTGCCCTCTTGTGTCTCGTCTTTTTGTGTAAAGTAAAAAATGGTCTTTCCCCTGTTCATTTCACCTTGATGGACTTGAGCAGCAGTTGAGTGTTGGTGGAATTGTATTTGCTTAGAAAATCTACAGGGATTGGTTGTGCACTGGGTGTCTGGGGTGGGGTGGCTGTAAATTGTTGGATGTCGCTGAAATATTCTGACATTCTCCACTTTGTTTGACCAAATTGAGGTGTGTAAGCGTAAATTGCTAAGGAACAAGAGGACAACTTTTATTTCTCTATTCCGTTGTTGCCAGGGTTTCCAGGCATCACATTAGTTAGCAGCAGTCATTTCATTTCATGTTCACACTTGTGATAAGACAAGTATTGTTCACTCATTCCTTTAGCATTTAGGGCTGCAGGCTATTTTTGTAAACCACCAGTCAGTCCTTGCATACTTATTCACTTCTCTGGTGCACAAAGCCTCAAATAGTCTAATCGAGGATAGGTTAAACTAGCTGCAGTGCTAACAGGTTCCTTTAAAAGTAAAGTGGCCTTTCCATTTGGGGCTTCTCCTTTTTATTCCACAGGGGCAGGGTAGTGATGTTCAGATGGTGGCTGACGGATGCATTGTAGATAGACACTAAAGCTGAATGTATGCAAACTATAACGGAACACCTAAGAGCAATGCAGATGGACCTTTCCCGTTTCCCTTCTGTTGGTAACTGGTTTTGCTTTTTTTATGTTGCTCATGCAAATCAATGGGATAGCCCACAGTTTTTTTTAAATACCATGTGACCTGATATGTTTATATATATATATATATATATAATGAAGAGTTCAGATGCAAAAGCCTCTAAATCCATTTTCAGAAATATTCAAAAAGGAGGTTTTAATAATATTTTATAAGTAATCAGTATAAAACTGCAATTTATTTTTATTCAATTCTTTTTATCATGTAAAAACAAATCAGATTGGATTTGGACTGAATAGATAGTTTGTCAAAATTTTAAAAATATGTTGCTGTAAATTAATTGAAACAGCTTTTAGAGGCTTTTGCATCTGAACTCTTCATATATATATATATATATATATATATATTTGATGAGTTCAGATGCAAAATCCTTGTGAGTCCATTTCAGAAATATTCAAAACATGACATTGTTTTTACTATATTGTCAAACTGCAAATTTAATTGGATTTGTTATCAAGTTAAACAAAACAGTTTTTAGAGCTGATGTTATATAGTCAAGGAAAAATATATTCCTGTAAAATAATAATAATCGCAAATAAAGGATTTTGCATGTGAACTGTTAATATTATTATATTTACCAGTCGATGTGTCATTGTGAATTAAAGAGGACTGTTTGGTACAGGTGTTAAGGATATATTGTTTCTTGTCTTTATGATAAATGCAAACTGATTTTTAGACCTACAGTTACCTTTACACAGACTCTTACAAAAACACATTGAATTAGCCAAGCTTGCTCCAAACAAAAGTCTCTCCATTCTGCCACCCATATCATTAAAATACATGAAACATAGTGTGTTATCTACATATGCAGTACATTGCACCTGATGTTTCAACATGCATTGGAACATCATCTCTAAAGATAGCATGGAGATCTCAGAAAGATAGCATGAGCACAGCAGAGATCCCCTTGATAATATAATGACACAACGTTGAATTTCAATTGAATTTGAATAGTAGTAGGCTACCATGAATTATCATTTCCCATGAATTTGGCAGAAGTAACCCATATTAGTCTGCATAGTCTTAGTCTACATAGACTTGTTTGTCAAAAGGGAGGAGTTGGTCCTACACATATTCATACATTTTCATTCTGATTTTAATTTTTTTTAATCACATCATGCTATTTTGGAGACTCCTGTAATTCTGATGCAGTTACTGCTTCATGCGCATGTTCTCTGGTGTTAGGAATATATTTGGCTTTATAAAAAAAACCTTGAGTGCAATTTGACAAGCTTAGCCTAATTAAAACCTTATTTTTACGATGTGCAAGGGTGTTTAGGTGAAAATCTTTGCCAACCACAATTGAACTACAATGGATTTGTGCTACTGTCATTTTTCCATGTTTTACTTACCATGCACAAACTTCTCAAAGATGTTTTCCATCTTATGTTTTTTAAACATAATTTGAAAGGTGAAATGACTTCCTCTAGAGGTAGCCTCGTGAGAAACTGCATGAACAGGCTACTAATTCCCTCAGCAACGGCCAAATTAGTGAAGTATCATTCTCTAACTTAAATAGGTATAATATGAATGCTAGATCTTCCAAGCTATTGTCCTTAAACAGACTGCTCACTAGGTCTTGGATACAACATGTCATTGCTTAGTTTTGTCAGACAACATTTCCATGAAATAGTAATCTTTTCCAATATGTGTAACTCTACCTGACCATTTTAGAACTGAAGACCAAGCAGATTTACTTTGGGTTCACAGTTAAGTCACTAAACACACTTTTTGGAATAGGCCTACATCCCTGACAGTTCACTGCTGTTTTAGCAACCAGTGTGTTTGGGGCACAAACAGGCTTGAGTTTGGATAGGACAGCCAACATTGGCCTATGCCCAAATGTGTGGAAGGGGTGGCTATTTGCAGCATTGAGAATGCTATGAGGCTATGGTGTGTATTTGATGAGCTGCTCTGGCTTGTGTGTCACCCAAACATAAGGATACTAGTTGCCTGTCTGTTATTAGTCATGTAGTGGACCACACCACTCACTAATTAGAACACTATTACATCTTGAGGTAAGGAACATAATAAAAACAATATGTGTGTGTGTGTGTGAACGGCCCTCAGGCTATCCTGTTGGTCTGACCCGTGCCGTAAGTTTTTACGTAAGAGGGTCAGTGCTGCATTCCATAGCCCTGAACCCCCTGCTCCACACTGTCTAGCCTCATTACTGTACGCCAGTACACACACACACTGGTGGGGGTGGGGGTGCTGGGGTGAGAAGGGTTAGCGTGGGGGTTGGGGTCCTAGTGTTCCTCTGGATAAATCCCAGCTTAGCTGAAAAATATTTAACTTGTTGGAGGAAAGGAGTTTTTGTAACATTCTGCAAGGTGGATGTCTGAGTTTTAACAAAATACAGTGATAGTTCTCCTTAATTGTCTCAACTTATTCCGAGGGTGATATTCAAGATAAAGGAAGGCATGTATCTCAATAACACAAAAGTACACTGCTTTACCTAACAAAATGAACATTAAGGCCATTTCTGTAATGATGCTGTCATTGAAGCTAGGGTGATTGAGATCAAGGAAGCATCCTTTCCCTGCACTGCTAAGTAACTCACATAATTCAACTGTATTTAATTATAACATTATACATTAGAAAATGGCAAAAATCCTGTAAATACTTGTCACTCTTTCATTATCTGGTTATTGATTGGTTTTGTCTACTATTTATGATGAATGGAATGACTGAATGATTCATTTCAAAATCATGAACCTAGATACGACAGCAGTTGCGATTGTAGAGAAAATGCAAAGTGTTGTCATGCAGCATATTGCTCTCCTCCCCCAGGCCCATCTCTATCCCTCCATCCCAGCTCTATGTTCAGTCATCCTCTCTAATCAACGGGCCAGATGGTGCCCTCCTCCCTCCTGTGAAAGATCCCCAACACACATGGATCCAACTGAACATCCCCCCGGCCCCCAAAACACATGGATCCAACAGAACCACCCACCTCAGAAGGTGTGTGTGCGTACAATGTTGTGGCTGTTCCCTTTCACTTCACATATTCACCTTCAGACAATGATAAAATTTGTCTTGATATTAATAAATGAACACATAAAAATATGTAGAATATATAATTGCACAGTGCCAAAAAATGCAATATAAAGTGTGAAAATGTTTCAATATTCATGCCATTAGTGGACAGTTTTTGTGTGAGTGTGTGTGCTTTGCCATTGTGCTGATGATGCACTTTCAGGCGGAACATGGGGTCTGTGACACCGTAAAAGATGAACAGAAACCACACTGTCTTCCCTGGAGTTGTTCCATTATGGCGTCAGAGGTCTGGTGACAGTGGTTAATCTTTCACCCACATTTTGTTAGTAATCCACAGAGAGAAAAGATGCATTAAATGACAATGCTGGAGAGAACACATATGGGTCGGACGTGACACACATAATTCATTCTACATGTACACTGTGTAGAAATACCACACACAAACCCATGCACCTAGAAATACACATTGAATAGTATACCATATTCATTATTTTCTTGCTATATGTTTATCTTTTCTGTGTGTATTTTTCACCTTCATATACTGTGCTTTGCTTTTTTATTTTCTACAGCTCATTGAAATCCTATGTGTATGAAAAGCGTTATATAAATAAGTTTGTATTTCCTTGCCTTGCCTTTTCTTTAAGTAGGATCACATGACAAGGCTATATAGAAGGCGTGTCTCTCTGAGGGGGATTATGCTGGAATGTCCCTCATGGTTCTGGTGAACATCAGTAGCACTCGAAAGAAAAAGTTTCCCTGCGAGTGCTAATACTGACACAAGTGTAACCCCAGCTCACAGACCACATTTGGAGTGTACAGATTGAGTAGTGTCTACACAGGTCAGGAGGGTTTGCCTTAAATCATGTCCCTGTAAAAATCCATTTTATCTTGTAAGAAGAAGACATAACCTCAAAGACATAACTCAAAACATAGCGGTTGACTTTCATCATGTTCACTCTCAAACACCTTTGTCTTTTGCTTTGTGGTGACTAGTGATTTGGATACAAATTTTTTGCATGAGGTGTGTGGGAAAGACAGTGAGAGAGAGAGGGAGAGAGAGAAAGAGAAAGAGAGAGAGAGAGAGAGAGAGAGAGAGAGAGAGAGAGAGAGAGAGATGGAGGTAAGGAGAGTGTAATGCACACAGAAAGAGTGTCACAAAAGAGTTAATGTTCTACAGTTTTCACTGTATCCTTTAGTTTCAGTCAGACTTTGATCAGCATACTGCTGGAGTCCAGTGAGCCTTGCCGAACGCCTCCTCTGATCCAAAGATCTGATTAATGTGACATAAGTCTGCAGTCTGTTATATAACAGAGGTGAGTGGGTTCACTGAACAGGTTTGGAGTCTAAAGCATTGTGCCAATATAGAATTTCCCCTTGGGGATCAATAAGGTATCTATCTATCTATCTATCTATCTATCTATCTATCAATACACTCAGTACAACTGACATTTTTGATGTATTAGAAAGAATGATCTTATCACAAATTCAGACCTTTCTATATTAATATTTAGCTATGATCATGATGACATGATGGAGCTATGTTATCATGACATTATTTCCTGATGTGTGTTTTATGGGCTGACACAGCATAAATGAAGAAAACAAACTTCTTATCAGTTTTATTGCCCAAACAATTTTGTCATTTGATTTTAGTATACTTTCAGCAATGAATTTACAGTTTGTTCAGTGTGAAATGTTTGCAAGGCAAAGAAATTAGAGTGTTTTGCTACAGATGTGTCCAGACTGATATGCATCTCTGTATCAGAATTGAAAAATGAATGTGTCCATAGATATCATTTATACTGGCAGAATCAGAGCCTTTCTCTTCCCCACAGAAATGGGAAACGAACTGAGACGCTGGTCACATGACCATAGGCCAAGTGAGTCAAGACTTACTTGGTCACATTCTTCCACTTTCATAGTTTCCCCTGTCTATATCACAAGTTGCTTTACTTTGTAAGCAGTCAACTGCCCCCAAACACTGCGGCATACTGTGACTTTGGTAACAGCTATAATGAGCTCTCCTTCTGGTTCTGTTGTAGGTGTTTGTGTATTCCAGAGTTTTCACACCATTCTTCAGCAACTAACTTTATTCACAAAGTTGTGCCCGGCTTAACACAAAACCTGCGTGTAATTCATCTGGGCCATCAAGGATTGTTCTTGGTTTTACATGGTATAGTCACAGCAAGTAGAAAATACTGATTGCAAAGTGATTCCCGAAAGTAAAGCATGAGATTTATTTACCCCGTCCTCCATGTTTCTCTCATCACATGATTATCTGATTATCACATGAGACAAACCCAGTATCAGGGAGACAAATGTCACACTGATGAAGGGAAATGGTGTATCGAAATCCTTCCACCCTGGGAGTAAAAAACTGCTCAGTTAATCTGGATGAACAAGAATTTTGTGTGGCATTAATTGTGCATAGCATCACTTCTGAATGTCTTCAGTTGAGCACTGCTCAGAGTTGGGTTCCTCAAATTTAGTCTTAAACAACAGTGTTCCGGTCGGTGAACGTGGCTCTATTGTGGGACGATGGAGACTGCTGGGTTAGCGTAATGCTGGGCACATTCCTGGCGTCTGACTCCACAAAGGCACAAATTAGGCAGTGCTGGGATGAATGGAACACACAGTCTCTGGGATTGGAGGGGAGACCAGGGAACATGGTGAGCCAAATGAAATAATAAAAAAAATACAATATAAGATGAAAACAAGTTAAGTGATAAAAATGTAGAAACTGTAAAAATGAAAATATAACTGTCAAATATAAGATGATAAGAAGTGAAAAAAAAAATCCAATTTTTTGTAGTCTGACAGGTGTAGTCTGACAGGCAATCCACAAAACCTCCAGAGTGGCACTCAGATTATACGGTAGGCCTAATAGTCAAGTAGTGAAGCACTGTAACAATTGCAGCTGCATTTTGAGACATGGTTTAAAGGTTCTAATCAATAACAGAGATATGATACTATATGGAACAATTCTGTTCTATAGAACCTGTGCCTAGTTCTGCCATATGAGGGCAAGTCCTCTAGGTTCGTTTTATTTTCCTGTGACTGTGTGGCAGGCAAAGCTCTTGAACACATAAGCTCAGCCAGTGACTGTAGATGTTGAATGCAATGCTATAACTTTCTAATAGGATCCAGTGACTTCTACAAATGTTCCTGGATAAAAAGCTTGAGCCTGAGTAATCACCTCATAATGTCACACAAATGTTTGTCTTATTATAATCTAGAGAGGGTTATTTACCCTAAAATTAACACTCTCTGGCCCTAAAGCACTGCTAAGGTGGTGAAATGCGATTTTGCTCCCTTTGCTCCTGCTTAGGCTAAATGGCCTATTTCTGTGGGCTACTAATCCTAGCTTTGTTGACTCAAGGGATTTTTAAAAATGGAACCTGGGTGTTGAGACTTTCAGATTAATTTTTTCCCCAACACTTCCTAACAAACGGTGACATTGGAAAAGTCAAATATTAATACACTTCAGTCATTTCTCCTACTTTTCAAGTCCAGTTGCTAGACAGTAACAGTTTCTGTTAATGTTTTATAGGAATGTCCACACTGGCTTTTGGGCTTTATCATATTTTAAGAAAAAACAACCTGTGAGGATCAAGTCTGTTTGTTCTAATGCCTTGATAAAGAACCACTGAGGTTAACACTGGTTGGCATATTTTGACCTACTATGCTCCAATATAAAGGGTTTTTATTTAATTCATCCTTGGCCCAACACGTGATAGCCTTAAGTAAGGCCCAGTGTCTACCGTATTTTGTTTATCCCCTTCTTCTGAACTAATTTGATACTGAACTGATTTCCCAAAGGTAATTTTTTTGTGGATGCAAATACAGGGACATTTTTACCCTTTTTTTTTAAATGGGATGTTATAAATGTCATTTACCATTTTCCTAGATTTAGAATGGGATGTAATTGTCATGCATCCCAAAGCTTTTATTTAACCATTGTCTGGATTTAGAATAGGGTGTAACAGTTGTCATCCATCCCAATAATATGTCCGTCCATGTATTATTTGTATATGAACTCCAAATCTGGATCCACGCCAGCTGAAGATGACAATCAGCCGAGCACTTGCTGCTATTTGAGTAGCGTTAGCATGGCTGTGTATCTGCCTGGTTAGAGTGCTATCATGCCCTCAGGTTTTACTGGCCACTCGGGAGGAATGTTGTGCTGTCAGGAGCTGTCATTGGCCCAGGCTAGGGAGAGACTTGTTGTTTAGATAGAGCTTCTGTCAGGAAATGAAGGAGGAAACCTTGTCAAATGCATTCAGGAGGTCTGAGTCAGAAAGAGAACCAAAGGCCAGTCCATGAAATGTGAACATGTATAGGAAAATTATGCAACTGTGTGCAAACAGTTATCATTGCATGGTACTACTGATAACACATTAACTTTTATTGTCTTGATACATTTCGTTAACAAAACAAACTTTTGGGTGAGAGAGCACATGGTCAAGAGCCAGAAAATTCCACAGAGAGGTCAGTTTATATCAGGTCAACGGTTTATGGGAATACAGCCTATGAATGCAAGTCTGACATAATCCCAATCATCATCTCAACATTGTATAAACTTCGAGCGTATTGATAATCCTGAATAATAAGACTGAATTCTACCTGTTCTAAGTTCTATTATTTCCTCATATCTGGCAGCATGACACATTTTGCAGGTTTTTATTAGGTACAGAAGAGGAGAAGATAGATGATTAGTGAGAGTCTTTGTTGAAACTGAAGCAAGGAACCTGGGCCCCTAGACTGCACCTTTCTCTCAACGACCTCATCGTTAATGACACTCTTTCTACTAAATGACTGAGTGAGAGAGGAAGACAATGGGCACTGTGCATTGTTAACATGAGAGGCGTTTGAATGTTGAGCCAAGTTCTATCACCTTCGTATCTAACGAGCATTCAGTTGTTGCCATAAAAAGCTATGCTTGACAGGCTTGAGAACAGGCCCTGGTTCTGCTTTGTATGCAGTTTCTGCAATGACTTCACAAAAAAAACAGTTTAACTGTTTAATCAACTAGACAAAGAAGGACATCATTTTGACAAAACCATGACCATGGAATCTTTCTTTGTTTTTGCTACCCTAGTATGTGTTAGTATCCGGTCAGAACTTAAGAATCCATCATAGTTTCCTTTTGGGGTTGCATCAGACTTTTGCACGCAGTTTTTTTTAGCAAAGCAACAGTGTCTACTTGTCATCTTTAAAGAAAGGGACCTCACACTGTTTCATATCTTCCTCACAATAGCCTCCATTAGCCCACTTTGGGCTCGGCACGATAATGACCATGTACTTTGTAGCGCCATGACAATCAAAGAAATTTTAGTGGGGCCCTGTTAGTGGTTGCCAGGGGGCTAATTTACTCTGTGAATCAACGAGCATGACACAGGCAGGCCATAAACAGTTACACTGCACCTCACCAATGGCACCTGTTCTCAAATACATAGTGGTGTTAAAAGAAGAGAAAAAAGAGAGAAAACAGAGAGAGAGAGAGAGAGAGATCAGAACTGTACACATATGGCACCATACGCAAACTCAGTGGGGTTGTCTTGTAATGGCAGTAAAATGGGAAATTGCAGTGGGGAAAAGAAAACATCCACATAGTTACAGTGTATATGGGTCATTTTATTGCTTATTTCTTCATTTTATAACTTGCCATCTGCTCTCTCTCTCTCTCTTTCTCTCTCTTCCTTCTGAAAACTTTGATTCTGAACCTAATTCAGAACCTGCTCCTTTAATAGAAGTATAAGTTGACTCATAGTCCAACGCCCTTATAGGAGATAGAAACAGGAGATAAGTGGAGAAAACAATGCTGAGCCATGCCCTGCCCCTGTGTAGGAATGTGTATACGTGTGTGTGTGTGTGTGTGTGTTTCTTTTTGGATGCCCTGCACACTCCAGGACATTCTGGGTAGGGAAATCTTAGGAACAGCATAGATTCACACTTGAAAAAGTAAACCATATATGCTGTCCATAAATCTTATAAATAATTAGTTACACAAGCATGTATCCAGTCTTTTTCTGTACACAAATAACCACTGGCCATATGAGGAATCATTAATCAGTCAGGCATCTATCCATTCTCTCATTTAAATCTAAAATCCACATGGAATTGTCTAAACCACACATTTTTATGATGGAATCTTTTTTATGATAACCTTCATGATAACTGACAATATACACAAAACATAAATGATTAAAAAAAACGTATTTTTCAGTTTCTTAAAAGAATCCTTGTTTTATTTGGTTTCAGAACTTACCATGAATACTAGACAACTGCAAAGCCTATTGAAAGGCTGTGCACTCCAAACTCAGTGACAACCAAACATCACACGCATGTCTGTGCACGTGTTAACAGTACAAGTTAGCTTCAGTTAACAGCCCATTGGAAGAGTGAGTCATAAAGTACAAGGAAGCTGCATGCGCTCACACTTCACCTCTTCTAAGGGTGGAGGGACTGTGTCTTGAAATCAGATTGTGTGTGAAGGCCAATGCAAAAAGAGACGTCAGCCAACGTCAGCAAATTTGTAGGGCCCTGGTACTGTGTGTGTGTGTGTGTGTGTGTCTGTATGTGTGAGGGCCCTTTGTCAACAATCCTGTGAGCAGCTATGCTGTTTCCTTCCTTCCCTTCCCATTACAAATCTCCTGTTGGGAAATCTGACTTAATTTGTACTGACACACTTAAGTGCAGCTATCTCTTTGCTTGGTTGGGAATGTGCAACTGTGCATGTGAAGGCCATTTTCAGTTAGTAGATCATCTGTAAAATAAGTTTACATAAATGATATGGCATTACAGGATTTTATATGGTCATTTTACATCTATGTTTATTCCTCTGTCTGATGTGTCAAGATAATAGACTTTTGAGATCACTGAGGTTTTGCACACTTGGGAACTTTTTTCTCAAGCCAATATACATACTGAATATTAATGAAAGAAGTATGATTCTGCTGTGATTCTTTTTCTTTCTCGTGCTCTCTCTAACCTCCAAATGCTCAGCAGGAGAGTTCTGTTTATGAAGTTGTTGCTGTCCATTCTGATTAAACTTGACCCTCAAGACCCTTTAGTGCTCTAATGCATCGGCCTGGAACCATACAGTGTGGCAGAGGGCTGCCATTATTATATCTAACAGCCTGCTGCTGACAAGACCTGCATTCCAAAGAATGCATGAATGCACGCATGCACACACACTCACACAGGCTGGCAAGAATTAATGCTGAAGGAGAGATGTTAACCAAAGATGTTTAAAAATGCAACACAATACAAAAGTGTAGAAGCAATTGTCACTGGAAATACATGACAAAAATACAGATGTTTTACAATTTTATATATATAAGGAAAAGGAAAGGAAAGGGAGAGTCTGACTGATTTATATTGTTTGAGAAGAAGGCAAGAAAAAGCATACCTCTAGAGGAATGAGACATTGATGTAATTGAGATAATTTGATGATATAACAAATATTTTTATTCATTTTCATAATAAACGTATTTTACTGCATAAAAATAAGGTGAAGGATTTAAGTCTATCAGTAATAGATGCTCTCTTTATATGCAGTCAGACTTGGATAAGCTATAGTTTCAGAGAACTAAGAAAATGGTCAAACATCACCACCTAGTGGTTGTTAGACACATTACAACCTATCTTTCATCAAGGGTTAGGTCAATGATGTACTTGAGCTGACAGTTGTTGATCTGTTTACCTAAACAGCCTCAGTAACCTCAACATTGCCTTTAACGTGAGACATTTCATTTTGAGCCTTTGGAAAATTACAGTAAATGAGTCAGACTGTTAGCTTAAAGGACTTAGAAGGTACTTGTCAACAATCTTTTCTTGGCTCTTAGGCTAATCTCCATTCACCACCCTGAAGAGGAAAAACAACATAAGTAACAAAAATATATAGCACACAAAAAAAATTTAAAGAACATATTTATCAAAAAACATGTTGGGACTGTATGAAAATATGGAAATGCTTCAGCGTCTTAAAATATACATTAAAAAAGAAACAGCTTAGAAGATCAAGAAAACATTTTCTACAAATGGTCAAAATAATCCCAAGGAAAAAGGATGATAACATGCGGTCACTGTGTAGACCTAAAATAAACGTTACGAGTTTGAAGCAGTTACTGCACCATTCGTATGTAGATCAAACAATGATGAGTCATTGGTAAAAGGAAGCACAGCGAGGCCAATCATGTTAAGTTGATGATGGACCTATAAGGAAGGTGACCTCACTCTGTGACGGCAGTCTATTATCTCTGGAGGATTTGTTTGGGCATCTGCTTGGATTAGGTGAAGATCCTGTCCATCTGTTAGGGCCTTTGAAACCTACAAACCTTGGGCTCTTCCAAGCACTGCACAGACATTTTGTGTGAAATATGCTCTGTTGACAACACATCACAATGTAGATTTGCATTGACACACCGACAGTAACGTTTCAAGAAGTGGACACAAAGAAAGACATAGAGTGGGTGAAAGAAGATTAGGCCTACCTGAAATGACAAGAAAGCCTTATCATGATAAAGTGAGAGGAAAATATCAAAGACCAGAAGGTGAGAGGGCAAAAAAAAAACCAATTGTCAGATGACTTGATAGTTGCTCTCGTCATGACTGCAGAGACTTGGATCAGCCAGAGGCTGGACCATATCTGAAAGAAAATTCTCATGAGATTTCGCCTGAGGTAAGTCATAGGTTGAGATTGGACACTTTAATCTTATTTACACCCTTGGATGAATTAAACTGCACATACATAAACATAGACTGTAGGTTATGAAACATCATTCACCCAAATGTAACAAGGCCATTTCCCCTTCTTTTTAATCTTGAACCACAATGATAATAAAGAATGCTTTGTCAAGACTTTTCACCTTTCTGTGTACAAAGAATAGATAAATAAATCCAGCCTATAATTAAACCTTAATTTAACTGCTAGCACATCAAGATAGTGAAACCAGTTGTTGGATGTTCCCAGAGGGAGACTGTGATTCAATACAGCAAGCAATGAAAAGCTTACCCACCCACACAAGACACTGTGCAAACTAATAAGACATATGTCCACCCACCCCTATCCACCCATCCAAAAACAATGGGAACCAAATGATTTTGGCTATGGCGTAATCATTCAACACATCATTTTATTATAGACTTATGTGTTAGCCTACCTTGTTGCTCTTATCTGTGACATTTGATCAACGAGCTAAATTATCACAGCCTATCCATCAGACTGTCTGAAACTAATCGTCATTTCATTCAAACTGTAGAGCTCTCTCTCTCTCTCTTGGCACAGCTTACTATGACCAAATGGGCTTAGGCGCATCTCTATGGCAACAAAGCGCTACAGAGAACCCGTGATGGGCGGGTTGAAGACAGCCTGAACCGCTCAGTGTGCAGTGTGCACTCCCCTGAGACGCGCGCCACCCAGCCTTCGGGAGCGAGTACCGCTTGCACCGGGACTTAACCGAGAAGAGAACCAGAGAGACAGAAGAGAGTCAAATAGCTTCAAGAGGGGGAGGAGGAGAAAAGGAGATGGTTAATTCTCTATGATGCTCACAGACTTCCAAGAAAACCTTCAGTTCACGTTCCCCTAAAATTTGAATAGCTTAGTCTTTCCATTGTGTTTTGATACCGTTTGTCTTCGTCGTTCATGCCTTCAGCGAAGAACTAAGAAGACACGGAAGAGTCCAGGTAAGCTGTTGCTTTATTCTACGTTATGGCTCACATCAAAACAAATTGTAATGATGCTAAATAGTTGGGCTTAAAGGTATTGGAAACAGTCATTGCTTAAACAGACATTGCAACTTGATTAAGTTGGTGGAAGACTCTAGAACTCTAGAAGATATCAAGATATCACAGCATTCATTCAACACTGTGCGATACGCTGTAACGTTAGGCAATTTCAGATGACTGATTGCAGCTGGTGTATTATAGCTTAGAAATAGCACAATATTCGGTATATTTTCATCGCCGTTGAAACAGCGACTGTTTGAAGTGTACAGCGATCCATTGAAGTGTAGCCTGCATCATGAGCAGCATTCACATCAAAACAAAAGCATCTGCGACGGGTTGCCTGTATAATAGCAAGGTCATTCCAAGCTCTCCGAGTGAATATTAATGAAATAAACAGGTCATAGTAAAAACGGCCCATGATAAAGAAGACAACAACAATAGCCCTTAGATGCGTGGTACAGTACATCACTATCCTCAAAAGATTAAAATGGACACCGTTAATTAGTTTTCTCAACAGGTGTTCTGCTTGCATTTCTACAATTTAAAATAGCTACAGCTGCTAGCAAAATTATTAAGATAAGAGAATGAAGGGATGATATTAAGTAAGATAGCACCACAACCTGGGATTTAAGGGCCTCTGTGCTTTCACATCTAAATCCAAGGCTTGTGAACTTAATCCTCAGTGCACACCTGTCTTTAACAGTCAAGCTCTTAGCCTCTGTTATCAAACAGCCTGGCTCTCCAACTGACCCAAAAACACGCTGTCCTCATTAAAGGAAAACACTTGGAGCAGATGCTTTGTGTGTGAGCTGTATCGCCTTGTTTGCCTTGCAGGAGAATATTGAATGCACCTGAGTGCATGTTGTATGTCTTTTTTGTGTGAGGCTGACAGCGCCTGGCTGCTTCTTCCTGCTTTTTATCTTTGGGGAATATTTTTAGACCCTTGACTGTGGGGAGCATGAAGTGAGAGGTACCAGCAACCGGCACATCAGACATCCAGGGAGAGCGATGGCAGAAAACAACTCCTCAGCTGCCAGCACTGCTAGCAGTTATTCTGCAAGGACAGGCTGCAAGACAGTTTTGAATCATTTTTGGCATATTCTCAGCCTCCATCCCTCCATGGCACTTTTTATTTCATGGCCTTGAGCACATTTCTTCTAAAACGGAGCCGCAACAAGCAGAAAAGCAAGACCATCTCCTTGTTTTCCAAATATTTCTGAGGAGTGGTTGGTTTTATAACGCTTCTCCAACAACCGTTTAGTTAGCTTAGTTATCCACAAAATAGTCAACCATAACAAACTCAATTGCTATCTATGCTACACATAAAAAGCTGACAGAAATCATGGAAGATGTGCGAGGTCAGTGTGAGAGGACCAGACACCAGATGTGGATTAGCAGTCAAGTTCAGGTTAATGATTTAGGTTAATTAGCTATTGCAGTGACCTTTTATTTCTGCCCATTCTTCTCTCTCTCTTTCTCTTTCTTTCTCTCTTCTCTGTTCAATGAATTTTGAACAGAGGACCAACATTGCAATTTAGTGTTATTGTAATGTTGCCATTATTGAAAACCTTACCCAGTTATTTTCTTTACCATGTTTCTCCACAGTGGATGACAAGTCGGTGAACTTTAGAGGCTGCCCCACAAACTGCCCCTCAGGCACAGTTGCCCGGACACACAGACCCATTCCTACTTTGTGTCCTCCAGCCGCCTGAGGGTCTATCTGGGGCGATGGCGTCGTGGTTTGGCTGGGGTGGGAGTGAGCCGCAGTACCGAAGCCCGCGACGGGAGCCCTCTGAGGTGGTGACGGACACGCTGATGTTGGAGCACAGCTGGCAGCTGAAGGAGGCCGAACGGCTGCAGCGTGAGCGAGACAGCGAGTACAGGCGCCTCAAAACGGGTGTGGACTACAGCTGGCTGATGAGCACCCCACGCAGCAGCTTCGACATCAGCGCCGGTGAGCGGCTCGCTCTGGAGGAGCTGTGTGCCAAGGTGCCACCTGCTCACTGTGGCACCGTCATACTTCGGTGAGTTTAGCTTTATTCAGCCTCACACATTGCCTTAACTTCAACTGTCATTACTCTCAAACCACATCACTGAAAAGACTTCAAGGAATACTCCACAGGGAGGTAATGGTACTCAGTTGAGATACATGAATAGTGAGAAGGAAACCAACCTGCCAATACTCCAGTGTGTTGGAAATGGTGATAATAACTCATAGGTGAAGCTTTCTGGAAGGTGATAATAACAAACTACATGACCGTAAGGACAAGTTAAAACTGGTTTGGAAAACAGCTATGAGGTGTAGGTGAGTGTGATTCTTATGGAGAAGGTAGAAGGGAGAAGGTAGAAATTGACAAATAAAACTGACTTTGACTTTGACTTTGAGATTAGGACAAAGGGGGGAGATGCTGGTGGAAATCACATTTGTTTGTGTTTGTGTTGATGAAAAAATTGTTATATCAGTTGAAACGCAAAGACAAGTGTGTAATATTTTTAATAAAGGAAAAGAACTACCGGTATGCCACGTTAGCTAGATGGATGTACTGTATAGCTGCATTCTTCCGAGTGTACTTGCAGTGTACATTATCGCCATCATTCATCATCTCACAACAACAACAATGATTGCGTAGACATCCTGCTAGTGGTGATTGGTTATGCAGACCCTCTGTGTGAATTGACATGTTATTGGTACAGTTCAAACAACCTGGGAAGCTGAAAGACACAACACATTACCTGTTGCTTAAAGTGCATTCTAAAATCAGTACAATCCTAAGCACTTGATACCAAACTGTACCTTTTGGCTAAATAGGCTGTTGCTCAGACATTTCTCTATTAATGTGAGAATTTACAAAGCGCCTGAGATTTCCCCTCAGCCTAACACTTCAAAATTTCAGCTCAAGGCTAATCCTACCAAATCCTGGGTGATTGGGGTTTTTAGGTGGCCCTCTCAACTTATTTGATTAAGTCCAAGGTTGGCACTGTCTCCCTGCAGACGTTAGCATGTGAGCCTTGAGATCTAATTGAATATTACACTTAAACCCTTGGGGAGTCTGCCCTGTGTCCCTGAAACTTGACCTTAGAGAGCAAATCTGTCAGATAAAAATGGAATATATGCAATTGAACAGCAACAAGTACAGATGTAATTTGCTATCAGATGACGTTATGCTGGTCTTTTATATATCTCTACCTCTCACCATAGTGACAGTGGCAGTAGTTACAAAGACAAGTACAGTATATTAGCTCTATGTTAATGTCTGAAAAGCTCCATTCTAAAATGGTGCTGCATGAATATGATTAAATTAATTGAATTTAATAAAAAGGAAGACTAACACACCACTTCAGACTGTCAAGGCCCCTGAATTTAAGTACTGATGAATGAATAGAGTAATTAAGAAAGCCATGTGAAAGGACCATACAGACCCTTTCACCTCTATTCAAACGACTTACAAGAAGAAGTAAAACAAGGTCAGGTTGGATAAAGAGGTGTAGAAAAGGAGAGGAACAAAAGGAGGAAAGCGCTGGATTGGACACAAATTGGCCGAATTGCCAGGTGAAACACAAACAAAAGCATCTGGAGCCGGTCTATGGAATTGTGCAGGTAAACACACCCATACAGCACGCCTGCCCCCACCCCACTGCCCTGCTCCCTGGTGTACTCTACCAGATTGCCTCAGGCCTTGCTGTTACTCCTCTGATTAGTTGCAGGGTCCAGAGTACCCTCTCATGACGTCAGCAGGTCAAGAGAACAAACAGCAAGCCAGAGAGCACTGATCAGTCGCTGATGCTCCGGGTTTGCTCAATGCTTTTGTGGACATGTAAATGGTCCTCAATGAAGAGTGGGAGGGGGAAGGAAGCTGGAGGATAAGGAATATTGTGTGAAAGCAGTTTAGGTCATAAAGGCAATATTCCCCTGAAAATAAGTGGAGTAAATAATAAAATAAAATAAAAAAAAGACATGCCTTGAACGTGATGGAAATGTATTTACTTACACAGGGTAATATTTAATGAGATTATGACATGTTTATGTCAGGTTTTGAATCATATTACGCAGCAAATGCAAATGCACATACACTGTCATTTCCTTTCCTTTTTTAATTTGAATGAACGGACTGATAAAAACCCAGCCTATGTCTGTTTTGTGTTGCTCCTCAACACCTAGTGAAAATCTCTGATGAATGATTACACTGTTAAATGGTAGTCTAAATGCCGTTTGTCAAATATACAGACATCTCCTCTGCAGCTCAGGGCTCTGAGTGCTGCTTTTAAGGGCACATCAGCTGAGACCTTCAAAGGCTGCAACGTGTGTGTGAAAGGCCAAAGCTTGTGTGACTCAGACATGCTTCTGATGAATAGAAAATGTTAGGAGCAATTCATCTTTTGGACTTGCAATGAATGTTGAAAGCTGTCATCCACTGGCAGTTAAAAAGGTAGTTTTAGAACCATAACTGATGTATTCAATAAGTGAAATGGCCCTTAGTAATTAAAGGAATTTGAATCCATATTTCAGGGGTCTAAAATCAGTAGGAGCCACGTTTTTTGACCATCAGAAATTATTCTTTGAGGCTCAATAAAAGCGTATGCTACCCCCCCCCCCCCCCCGGCAAATTCATGAAGCAACAGGGGATTGGAGCAGAGACGGTTCCAAACAATCTTTGGTTAGACCATGCGAATGAAGGAGGTGTATCTTAGTGAGGTGACATATCCTCTCACCTCTTTTCAGATTGGCCTGTTTCAGCCAGGCCATTTCTAGTTTGAAAGTTACACGTAGAAGGTGGCGGGAGACTGATTTGAAATTTTGGTATGGTCCATTGGATACCTTAAGCTACCTAGATTCAACAAGGAAACGGGCCAATCTGAAAAGAGGTGTGAGGATACATCACCTCTGAAAAGAAGCCCGCCGTTACGTAAAAGATTGTTTATATCTGATCTGATTATATCTTCCATGTTTAACCTTTAATTTTCCATCTACTAACCTATAGGCAAGTCAAGGCCATTTTATTTATAGTACATTTCATACACAGAGAAATTTCAATGTGCTGTACCTGTTTCCCTATTCCTTCCTATTCCCATTCCTTCAGGTTCCGCCAAGTTCTGGAGGAGAACGAAGCAGAGGTGCAGGAGGTGTCAGGCCTGTTCCGCTCGGTGCTGCTGGAGTCACTGGAGCGGATCCGTCAGGAAGATGAGGCACAGCGTCTGTCCCAGCAGTGGAACAGCCGTCAGCGAGCTGTCAGCATGTCCCTGCTCAACTTCCGTAGTCGTGTCCGCATCAACCCTTTCGGCAGCACCACGCGCCTCAACTCCACGGCTAACGGGGGGCCTGGTGACGCCTATGAGCCCGAGGTTAAGACTGTGTCTGAGGACGTGGAGAGGGGGCTTGGGAGAATGGCAGAGATGCGGCCTGGAGGAACTGGAAGAACCCCTCGTGTGTGGAGCATGCCTGACTTCAGGCATCAGGGCATAAATGGCCATGTTGGGTGAAGGAAACAGAGTGGGAAAAGACAGAGAGGGAAAGAGAGAGAGAGAGAGAGAGAGAGAGAGAGAGGGGGGGGGGAGAATGGAATGAAGTTCTGGATATTTAAGATGGAAACTGAGTGAGAAATCTGAGAAATTTGGATCTATGAAAAGTATGTGGAGATGTGGACGGGTGGTTGTGTGAGGAGTCAACTCCTGGTTGCCGGGCAATGCAAAGAGCAATAAGGACTTGTAGTACCTCACCCCTTTTTTTATTTTGGTGGCACTATCCAATACATAAGCCTAACCCTAGCCATTAACAACACATATACTGTAAAAATAATCATGTTGGAGAGCTACAGGGAAAGTAGCTCCCTGCTTTTGAAGAGATTACAAGGTAATACAGGTTTTTTTTTACAGTCAGACAGAAATGACAAATCTCAATATTACTTTGGATTGCCTGAACCCATGTTGAGTGCAGGATGTGAATCAAGTTCCTCAGCTGCAAAGCTGATTCAGTCAAGATCGACTCAGTAGTGCATCAGCCTAATCAATCAATATTCACTGCAATAAAACTGTGAAAAGGCAGACACTACGTCAGTTTTCTCAAGTACTGTACTTACATACATACATTTATGTACATATGGAAGGAAGTAAGGGTTACACACGAGTTGTCAGTAAAATTGTCAGTTTGAACCCTCCATATTGAATTGGCGAATAGTGCAAATAGTGTGTCATTTTCACTTTTAGAAGTTCATTCCGTATCCAAATGACTTATCATGACAGAAATATTAGGCAAAAATAGTCTGTGCAGATTCTCATTCAACCCGATCATGGCAGTCAGCGTGTTCAGTTATAGGCAACTAAACATATTTTTAGACCTTAAAGAGGTTTCACTTTTTGTCCGAGAAGTTTCATCAGCACCAAATGTGAGATGGGATTGTCAAGAGAGCTATCCCTGAACTGTGGGGGTAACTGTAAACTGTAGGCCACATCACTCATTACCAATAATTAGCATAGTCAATAGTGTGAGTTGGGGGTTGAGTTGGACATTATGATCACAGGGCCAAAATGGTAATAGCCCTGACATTGATGTGTGTAGCAGATGACATAGCCCACCTCCTCTCTTCAAAGTTCAGCAGTACATCTACACCTAAAGGACAAAGAACACTCCTTAAACACTTACGTACACAACTTGGGCAAAAAAGACAGATGATATGGGAGAGTAAAAGAGGCCACCTATACCCATCTGGAACCACCAATGTTAAACAGAGGTGTGTGGCTACATACCATGCTGCCTTGAGATCCCATTTCAGGTTTAGCTCCTAATCAACATCAGGGCAGCTCATCATCATCTAGACCCTGTGATCATAATGTCAGATTCAACCCTAATCTCACACATTGACTATACTTTATGTCAATGGTGGATTTGTGTGACCCAGAGTCACATGAAACATGAGTTTGGTCAACTGTTCACTTCTGGCGTTATAGCTCTCATTTAAATGAACATTTCATTTAGCAGCAACAAATCAAACGAAAGATAATTGTACTTTGAATACGTAAGTATTCTTTGGAACAAGTACTTACACATTTTGACTTAAAAATCTTATTTGGCAACTTTCACTTGTAGTGGAGTAAAATTTGTCCAAGAGTATCCATAACTCAAGTATAAGAATACTTAGTCCAACTTTAAAACTGGGAAATTTTTGAAAGCAAACTAAGGCAATTTACTGTGTTGTTAGATCTTGTGATCCCATCATAGTCTTAAAAAAGTGTTTTTCTAGCTCAGCTGGTTGAAAGGTGCTATCTACAACGAGGTTATTTCAGTCCTGGGTGCATGCATGCACAATGAGTAGTTAAAGGGTGACAGACAAAAGCATGCACTGAATAGTGATATTCAATGTAATGCTGGGATTTATAATTACTGTGACTGTTTCCAGACTGGAAGAAATCTTTGTAC
This sequence comes from Limnothrissa miodon, assembly GCA_017657215.1. Classification (NCBI taxonomy): domain Eukaryota; kingdom Metazoa; phylum Chordata; class Actinopteri; order Clupeiformes; family Clupeidae; genus Limnothrissa; species Limnothrissa miodon. Next base: position 1,525,291 of record JAGFZM010000075.1, read on the forward strand.
AATTTGTTGCCTACATGCTTGCAATACAGTATATAAACGTAGAATATGTTGCTTTTCTATTATGTATCAACATGTTTACTTTTTTGCATTTCCATGTGAGATGTGAAGTGTCAGGACATCATTTGTGCTTCATTACACCCACGCATCTCAGAAGTGTTCACTTCTACAGACCTGAGAGAGTAATTTGTATTGGGATAGAATGTACATACATTTGTCCTTGCATTGAATAAGACATCATTTCTAATCTATAAGGCAATGGAAGGGTGTAGAGCCAACACGGAATGTTTGACTTGCAAAGGTTTGCATAATCAATAACACACACCATGTACTGTAAAAAAAAATAAAAAATAAAATGATTGTACACATGTGGAAGATCTTTTATTATCAGGTCAGACATTAACAACCATTTTGAACAAGGTGCTAAGAGTCTATAGTCATTTATTACAGTCCAATGAACAGTAATTTTCTGACTACAATGAGAACTGTAAGATTTCACACCCGTGGCGCAGAGAAGCCTGCTATCACAACATAATTTGAAGAATCCAACTGACAAATCTCCAAGTCAGAGATGGTTACACTCAAACAACAGGGTGTTCACTTAACACCTGGAATGGTTTTCGAATAAAAGACTGGAAAATCAGGCTGCAATATGCAAACACCATTTATTCAATGGTTTTCAAATAAAAATATATAATCCTATCACCCTCACAGGAATTGTGTTATTCTCTAATGCAATAAAACAAACTGACAACATTTTTATTTTAACCAACCATCTGTTGCATATAACCTTTGAGGAAAGTCCCAGTCAATTGGATGCATGTTTTGTACCCTGACAAATCTGACAAACAAGAAATGTATTCTGTTGCGTAAGGAAGAGAGACAGTTTATGGCACCAAAACTGTCATGCCTCCAAACATGGTGGAGGCGGGCACCCAAAAATCCAAAAATCTTTTGTGATTGTTTTTGCTCATCACACACAGAACAGCAACAGAACTCTGGCCTATCCCTGAGGATTTTTTTGCGACTGGTCACATGGGGGTGGATCCTGCCCTCAAATACACAGAGGAGTGAAACACATAGCTTTGTATGTGTCAGTATGTAGAATTTAGGAACTCAAGCAACTCTGCACGATTTTTGTCCCTCTGTTGGAGAAAAAAAATGTGAAAGTAAATATCAGGCGTGTAATTGTAAATTACCCAGTACAAACATGGACCTGAGCAATTAACTGTAAATATTATGTCCAAAACAGAAGATAAAGGAACTTCAGAGAACAAGAGATACGGCACAAAGATACCGTCTATATCTCAATAATAACATTCAGCATTTTGACCATTCAGCAATAAAACCAGAGACAATTGAATACTGGCCAAGCTAGAGCAGCATAATATGTTACAATAGATCAAATATCTATTTGCTGAATTCATTATAGAAAATTGTGTTTATTTCCAATCTCTGATTTCATTGAAAAGAAAATCAGAAAGAGTGGATGAATACCTGTTTGTCAGTCTTTGACTTCTTCACTTTCATTTTGATCTTCCTCCCTGAGATCATGCTGTATTTGCCCTTCTTTCTCTCTTTCAGGTACTATAAAGCAAACAGAAAACAGAACAACACATTTTGATGCTACTTCAGTTTCCAATACGATCAATCTCTTAGAAACATCTTGGCTTGCTTTGTTCAGTCTAGTGAAAGCAAATGATCAAATCAAAAGGAAAATGTCTGAATGTGACAAAAATAAAAAAAATGGTCAGTCAACATTTTTTAAAAGTAATGTCTAAATACTCTAGGTTTTGTTATTGATATATAAAAAATGCCCAAAGCCTACTTTGCCTGACCTGAGGCAATGAATTGATCCTTACACATAGCCAATCACAATAATGCAAAACATGACACCCAGCAAATACAGAGCAGCCTGAAGTGTACATACTCTACAGGGCCACAGGTGTTCCTGAGTATACTAGAGCAATGAGACAAGATACTGACAGGGAAAAAAAAGTTCTTCAAACCTTTGAGATCTGCACAGGTCCAGAAGGTTCCTCTTCTCCTCTGGATTTTTTATCCTTTTTCCTCTTGTTCCTTTTTTCTTTCTTACCCTTCTGTAAAGAAAAAAACATTTAACATTTATTTGTTTATCAATGTTTCCAAAATGATGGACTAGTCCCATGTTAGGGCTGGGTTAAAAAAAAAAAAAATAATAATAATAATAATAATTAAAAAAAATCGGGGAATCAAATCAGGTTTTGGTGCTTCTAGCGGTACGGGTCCTGCTGGACGATGAAATCAAGGTTCAAGGGTTTTGAGGAAGACGGGTGAGCAACAGAACCCAAGCTGCTTGAGGTCCAGTGTGAAATATCCAGAGTCAGTCATGACTTGGGGTGCAATGTTTGGTGCAGGTGTTGGTAAACTCTGCTTTCTTAAATCCAAGGTCAGTCTACCAGAATGTTTTAGAGGACTTCATGATTCCTTCTGCTGAGAATTTGTATGTAGATACAGATTTCATCTTCCAGCAGGACCTGGCCCCTGCCCATACTGGCCAGAAGCACCAAAACCTGGTTTGATGCCCATTCCATCACAGTGCTTGAACGGCCATTCATGGCTTCAAAACGGTCACGCTAAGATCCTGCATCTCGTTGAGCACCTTTAAATTGAGTGCGAAGCCATGTCTGAAGAGTGGCGACAAGAATAAATATGTATCCATTCATCCAAACCTTTTTGTTATGCTTCTCCTTTTTCCTTTTCTTTGATGCCTTCCTTGACTTGCTGTGAGAATCTACAAAGGGCACAATCAATTGATCTTAACCATTAATCAGTCTTTCAAGAAAACACATTTTTTGATGTTGTTGATGAAAGTATACTATTAGTAGTAAGTATAATAGTATACATCTTTTCCTAATCTGACAACAAAATAATAAAAAAAAAATTCTTGGTTTATGGTTAAGAACTTACCTCTGCTACTAGAGCTGCTGCTTATGCTGCGAGATGATGAGCGAGATGAGGAAGACGATGATGAAGACGATGATGAACAGGACGACGAGGAAGAGGAGCTGGACGATGAGGACGACCTGCTTCGGCTACGTTTCCGCTTATGGTGGTCACTCCCTAATGAACATTGAGGCTTATGTCAGGACAAGATACATCACCAAAAAGGTGCAGTGTTCGACAAAGTTAATTGAACTTACCACTACTTCTTGACCGCTTTTGTTCATCTATTCGGGTGCTTGACTCGCTTCTTGATTTGTGATCCTTTGATGACTAGAGTTAACGAAAGGCAGAGAGAAAACATATCCATAATAGTTAATAGCCATACGTTGGGTCTCACTACCGCTGGGAGCGAGATGGTGGCCGCACTAAGTTACTGCTTTGTCAGTAACGTTAAACAGGAGTTGTAAACATAACGTGCCTTACGCCGCAAATGTATTACTAAACGTGGCCTTAAGGTTAATATGAGAAGTTGTTGACGTCCTTAATGAATGACACTAACATGCCACATAGTGAATTAACTGTTCAACTACTTTAAACTGGGAAAAGCAGATCAAAAGCTAACTAAGTTAACCTAGCGGGCTATCGACAACTAGGATGCTAACTTAGCTAACGTTACATTGCCTCTTTTCTCGATGTCATATGCGTTTAGTAAATCCCACATCTTACCATGGTGAACGAATTAATGCAAACACAGTGGTATGCAAAATCGTAGACTATATACAGTCTACACTGGAGTGGTGCCTTGGCTAACACCCAGTGTAAGGACCTGCTGCTGCCATAAACATTAAAAAAGACTACCAACAGTAACGTTTGGGAATTCAGCGACAATATGGCTGCTGCCAAATGAGCAGATAAGGGTGTCTCAACAACACTGACTTCAAAACCGACCCTTTAAACTAAATGCTCGACAGCCGTTTTAGTTATAAGCTTTTGTCAATAAATATTGGCAAAAGTTATGAAGTAAACGGGGAAGACTTCATTTTATCAGAGCCCGTTTTGTGGAAGCTTTAGGATATTGATTATCATTTTTGTCATACAATGTCGCTATCTTCACACACGAATAGCGAGGGTGTGAGTATGCAGCGTCATCTAAAGGTATGGAGTGCAACGAAATAGACCAGGGCCGATAACACCGGGTTTCCCAGATTCATTAAGAAGCTCTTAACGCTAAGATCTTCTTTGGAGCGCTGAGAACGCTGTGAACGAAGAAAGCGTTTCCCAGAGTCGCTCTTAGCTTAAGAAGATCTTTCACTAAGAAGGAAACGTAATATCGAGCTGACCCACTCTTAACAGCCTTCTTAGCGATCAAATGCTCAGTGAGCATAGCCTGCCACTAGGGGCGTGTAGATTTAGTGATCAAGCTGCGTCAGGGAAATGTATATCCTCCACTTTTCAAAACAATAAAACAATGTTTAATGTTGAAATGCGCTCATAGCTGTGGACAACTGGCACAAAAAACATATAGTAGAGCTATAGTAGAGAAGAAAAACACACACGTTATCAAAATGACCTTATGCTACATCCAAGTGCACTGTGTTTGAGTAGACTAGGCTACTTATGGTTTTCTTTTTATTATTTTTTTTCTTTTCTTTTTATTTTATATATATATGGTTATCAGCACACAATGTCAAAATAATTTGCTAACTCATTACTCATCATGGATATCGCCCCTGGGCTTAATTCAGTGGCGGTTGTAGGCATAGGCGAACTGGGCAGCTGCCCAGGGCGGCATTACGTGGGGGGCGGCACACGAACTTGCAGTGTTGGGAAAGTTCACGTTCTACATGAACTAGTTCAGTTCATAGTTCACAAATTTTAATATGAACTAGTTCAGTTCATAGTTCATAATTTAAAAAAATTAACTAAGTTCACAGCTCCAAAAAATGAACTATTTCAGTTCTTTTTTCAGTATGTTGCGAACTATGATTTTTCGGCCTCAGGCGGCAATTATTTAGTTTAAAGGCCCACTATGCAACATTTTTCATTTAATTAATCCATTTCATACTGTTTAGGATGCTAAAATTAGTCATTACACGGCGAACGAACTGTATAGAATGCGCCACCGTGGCCAATAGCGGTAGATAGAGCACTTGCAATGTTCAGCAGCGCGGCCCGCCTCCAATAGAATGCAGTGCAATACAATGCAATACAGCGGTCTTTAGAGGGAGCTTGTGAGAGAGAAAAACAGAATGTTGTTTCATATCCAATTTTTAATTCTTATCTAAACAGGGTTTACAGTTACTATCTATAGTAGTATTCTGTGCAAACTTGCCCATCGGCTTTGAAAAATAAAATCTGCACTTTAGTCACGTCCTCAGCTAACCTGAACAACAAACAAGTGTTAAACCCACTATGTGTAAGTTTTTATTTTTTTCGTATGAGAATTTCTCCCATCTATCGGCGAAGTGTTATACTGCACACGTTTGAATGAAATGTATTAGCCCTTCCCTTCCCACGATCCTCATTTCCCATGGTCCTCATTTTGAAAATGGCGGCGCAAAATAGATATTCTTATTTGGTACCCAGCCACATCTATATATAAATGGAAAGTTTACGGGAACACTACAATTTATTCATGGAGGTAATTACCATCGTTTTACATTATATTTTTAAAATAAAAAATGTATTTTTAATAAAAGACGAAGATAAATAGAAGATAAATCCTACACAATAGGGCATGAGGGGATGAGGGTGCAGAGTAGGCTACAGTTCACCTCTCCCAAATGAAGCGGACAAGGAGGTAGGCTAAACTATGACAGTGACACCTGAATTTATTAGAAATAACGCACATTTCAAAATATTACTTAGAAAAAAAGAGAAAAAAATGATAAACACAGACCAACAAGTTGCACCCTTTTATTTATTTAATTGTGTGAAATTGCAAATAAAAAAAAGGCCTAATAAAAATGATTATTACGTGGAGGTGAATTGGTTTGGCCGTGACTTACGGTCGTGACGGCATTAGCGGATGGGAAGTCTGTTGATTGTGGATTAGGTGTAGGCAGTAGTCGAGTTGAGGGGGGATGAGGAGGGCATCTATCCTGATATGATCATCCACTTTCACTTTGTTTCACTTCGTGCAAAGCATCTGAGAACCAGCCACAGGCATTCGTTTTCATGACGATGGGCGGGATACTTTCTGCTTCAACCAATGGCTACTGCTTGGTCGTGACGTATGCTATTTCAAATTGGGCGCGAGAGTTCAACGTTATCGGCTTTAGCCCCCGATCTGTTCGCTGATTCGCCGACACGATTTCTTGTCGGAGAAAACCAAAGCTTATCGTGAGTTCCCTGACTAGTATGTAGGTTAATGAAATTAACCATTACCACTAGGCGGCGTTAGCCTGGCTAGAGGGCATCCCCCCTGAGACAAAAACGGTAAAAATCATCCCCCCTGTAAAAACGTCCATCCCCTTCATCCCTTGTGCCGTTTTATCAATTAGAGTGGAAATAACTTATTTCCAACACTGGAAATATAACTAAAATTTCAACACTTAACGGGCTTTGCACAATATGAGTAAAACAGGCTACCTGCACCGTGAGCCAGAGGGCTCGCACGAATAGGCTACTCATGACGTCAGTGACGTCGGAGAACAGTGGCGGTAGGCTAATGTTTGATTACAGGCTTTTGTGAACTTATGATTTTAATATCATGGCCAAGCGACGTGGACAGCTCGATCTGAGGGACTTCTTGAGAGAGCGAGAAGTGGCGTTTCAGGAGGTAACTTTAAGTCAAGAGTCAGAAATATCAGTCACACTTTTTATGCATCAAACATGTAATTTAGGATATACTAACGATAACAAAAGAGCTAATGAATGTTAAATTGGAGTCTATCTAACGTGTGCCTCTCTATTTAGCAATGGTGATATGTTCTTTAACCTTGTGTTCTGGAAACCTGCTTGAAGTTATGAAGTGAAGAGTTAGCTCCTTTGGTGATAAGCTGCCAGCGAGGTATGACAATGTTCATCTAATAGTTAGCCCTCTTACCTGATAAATAACTAAACAATTTGTTTAACGTTAATGAAATGCGCAAATTAGCTGTTTTATTATCAGTTTTCACGGGACAAGACATATGGGAATAAAGGACCCTGTGTTTTAATCAAAAACTTAATGCCTGCGTGTTACTGGGGGAGCTAGAAAACTCGGTGTCAAGAAAAGCGGAGATGCAAGCAAGAAGTCCTGAGAACGCATTGCAGAGTATGCATCAACGCCAGATCTGTCAAGCAAGTCACCGTGAGAGTTCCTGCGGGGTCTAAAGGACGATTCAGGTGCTGTTACATTGCCGCTAGCCTTAAGCTTATTCTAATGGACTTTCTTATAGACTAACATTACGTTTTCATGTGGACTTACAGTAATTGCTTTGGCATCTGCATTTAATGTAATATTCATCTTTGCAAATTTGTATTTGACTAATGACATGGTTAAGTGGTTAAACAAGTTAAAGGTAAACAACATTTCTAAGTGGGCATAATAAAATCATCAAGTTCAACTGAAATATTAAAATATTACACTGAATTTAACTTGATGTTAGGCGCACATTGGAAGTGGAATCTTTTAACAAATCAATTAGGCCTAGTTCTAACACAGATCACTATATTGTTGTGTTCAGCTAGTTGAATAAGCTGGTTAGTTATTAATTATTTAGTTATTTACATTAGTTCATTATTCAATATATGTACAATCATTCAATTGCAAAAGGTAAAGACAGGCAAGCTGTATTAAAATGTCAAAATTAGATACAGCCATCGAGGATGACGGAGATAGTGTAGTACAAACCTTACATCTGCACTGCAATGAGAACACCTGTGAAAAACAACAAGGTCCTCAGTTGGATGAGAGAAGACAGCCACATATGACTGAAGATGAGGCATCTGATTCCCACTACCCGAGAAGTACGGCAAGGTCAAAGAGTCCGTAAGTTAACAGAAAAGGGGCAAGAACTGCAGGAAGAGCAAATAAAAAGACTTATACACAAATTTAATTTAAATTATGAGAGGTGGAAGACTATTGCTAAAGATGCCAAACAATCTCTGACTGTTAGCTGTTCAAGTGACGTGTTGCAGAAGCATGTGGCTAAGATAGGAAAGGCTTCAATGGAATTACATCACATATATGAAGATATTCGCCGTGTTTTTACACCACACCAGGAAATGCATTACATTACATTACATTTATGCATTTAGCAAACGCTTTTATCCAAAGCGACTTACAAAACGAGGATAACAATCAAGCCACATAGCAGAAACCTTAAGGAGCATAGTGCTAGGGGATAGTGCTTCAGTTCATTTTAGTGCTAGGATAGAAGATGTTCTCTGAATAGCTGGGTCTTTAAGAGCTTTTTGAAGGCCTCCAGAGATGGCCCTGTTCTGATTGTTTTTGGTAGGTCATTCCACCAGCGTGGGACGACACATGAGAAGAGTCTGGATTGCCTTGGGCGAGGTGCCGGGACTGCCAGTCGACAGTCATTGGAGGACCGGAGTTGTCGGGGGGTAGCCTGAGCTTTTATGAGAGCGCTTAGATAAAAAGGGGCAGATCCTTTGCGTAGAATAGACTCCTGTGAAGAACAGAGCAAGGAAATCACTGAAGCTGCAAGGCATTATTTGGAAAGTAAGGATCAAGAAGAAGATTTGAGAAGTGCAAAGTCTTTAAAGCTACAGCCTGTTACAAAGAGTGTAGTTTCTGGGCATTCAAGACCTACTCATCACTCTCGTGTTGGTTCAGTTGACCCAAGATGCTCAAGCTCCTCATCAGTGAAGAGACAAGATGCAGCAGCTGAAGCAGCTGCCAATCAAGCTACTCTAGAAATCCTTCTTGAGCAAGAGCAGCATTTTAAAGAATTGCAAAGACTCGAAGCTGAAGACAAGAAGCGTCAAGCTGAACAAGAGGCTGCTGCTGCTCAGTTAAACAAGAAGCTGAAAGTGCAGAGAGGAGACAAACTTTAGAAGCCAAGCGCAGAGATATAGATAGATTGGAGACACTCAAGAAACTAAAGGCTGCTAAAGCACGGCAGCAGGTGTATGAACAGAGTATATACTCAGAAGAAATGGATGAGCTATTACATCACTTTGGCTCTCTGAGGATAAAGAAAGATGTCACACCTCAATATTACCCAGAGCAGCACAGTTCTACCCCACAAGATGCAAACCTAGTCAAACAAGAAGACAGCACTACAGCCCTTGTTAGAGCACTTGCGGAATCAGTTGTTGCAAACAGACTTCCTGTACCTGAGCCAGCATTTTTCAGTGGTGACCCACTTCAATATAATGACTGGAAGTTGTCCTTTCAAACTCTCATTGATAGGAAAAATATACCGGGTGATGAGAAGATCTATTATCTGCGAAAGTACATTGGTGGGCCTGCTAAGAAAGCAGTTGAAAGTTACTTTATGCTAGGTACAGAGGCAGCCTACATATAGGCTTGGACTATCCTTGAAGAAAGATATGGAAATCCTTTCCTCATTGCAAAGGCATTCAGAGATAGACTAAAAGCATGGCCTAAACTAAATCCCAAGAATAGCCTAGAACTACAGGAATTTGTGGATTTCCTTGGAAGCTGTGAGGCAGCCATGTCTCAAATCAAAGGGCTTGACATGCTTAACGATTGCATTGAAAACCAGAAGTTACTTGCCAAACTTCCAGACTGGTTGACCTCAAGGTGGAATAGAAAGGTTATGGAAGCAGAAGAACAAAGTGGAACATTCCCAAGTTTCAGCCAGTTTGTAGCATTTCTCACACGCGAAGCCAAGATTGCTTGTAACCCTGTAACTTCCTTGTATGCTCTAAAACCAAGTGAAGGTGATAAGACCAGAGCTCAGAGAAATAGAAGTCCTGACAGAAAGGCATTAGCAACCAATTCAGATGAGAGCCCTGTACCAGCAAGTTGTATTTTTTGTAAAAGGGCCAATCACAGTTTGGACAATTGTCACAGATTTATGGAAAAGGAGGTTTCAGAAAGACGCAAGTTCATACAAGTAAATAAGCTGTGCTTTGGTTGCCTGAAGCCCGGGCACCACTCAAAGGAGTGTGAAAATCGAAAGACCTGTGATACCTGTAACAAAAAACATCCAAAATGCCTTCATGAAAACCGTTCTAATAATACACACCTCTCCACAAGTCTCGACAGATCTGCAGATAGTGACAACGTAATGAGAGAGAGGGTCGACCGCACCCAGGATAATGCGGTCAGTGTGTCTAGTAGGGCAACATCAAACACAATTATGCAAGACTTCAAAGCCTCAAAGACTCATACCTCCACAGTGATACCAGTTTGGGTGTCTGCTGTTCATGCACCAGAGCATGAGGTTCTTGTGTACGCACTTCTCGACACACAAAGTGATACTACGTTCATTCTGCACGTAGAGTGAGCCAGTCCAGCTAAAGTTGTCAACCATGGCCTCAAGAAACACTAGAGTGTTTTGTCAGAAGTTAACAGATCTTCAAGTGAGAGGGTTTTCCTCAAATAAAACAATACTCCTACTGGCAACATATTCAAGGGAATTTATTCCAGGAATTGGAGGTCATATTCCTACCCCAGACACCGCAAAGGCATGGCCTCACCTTGAACATCTCTCTGACAAAATTGCTCCACTGCAAAGTTGTGATATCGGCCTGCTCATCGGCTATAACTGTCCTCAGGCCCTTATTCCGAGAAAAGTGGTTTCAGGAAGAGAACATCAGCCCTTTGCGATAAAAACAGACTTAGGATGGAGTGTGATTGGCTGTGGTGACCCTCATATTGATTGTGGAGATGTGATTGGAACTAGCCATCATACCGTCGTGAAGCAGGTAAAGCCATGCCCTGTTCTTGTCCAACCTTCGTCAGATCTCGCATGTGAGGTGCATTTTGTCCTTAGAACACAGATCAAAGAAGTAGTTTCGCCCAGAAATAGTGAACATTCTTGAATCAGACTTCATTGAAAGAACTCCAGATCATGAGCAAATATCTCAAGACGACCTTAGATTTTTGGCAAAAATGAAAGAAGGCATCAGATTAAAAATTTATGGTCACTATGAAATGCCACTACCATTCAAACATGAAAGACCCAACAATAAGCAATGTGCTCTCTATCGCCTTGGGTGTCTGGAAAGGAAGCTGAAAAGAAATCAGCAGTACTATAAAGATTATACGACCTTCATGGGAGAAATAATAGCAAGTGGAGATGCTGAGAAAGTCCCAGAGGAAAGTGTAGGCAAAACCCCAGTATGGTACATTCCACATCATGGGGTGTACCATCCACAGAAGCCGGGTAAGATACGTGTTGTGTTTGATTGTGCTGCAAGATTTCAACAGACCTCTCTAAATGACCATCTTCTGAGTGGGCCTGACTTGACAAATGCCTTAGTAGGAGTACTCTGTCGCTTCCGTAAAGGTCCTGTGGCAGTTATGTGCGACATTGAACGAATGTACCACCAATTCCATGTCAAGGAGGAAGACCAAGATTATTTGAGATTCATCTGGTGGGATGGTGGCAATCTAGAGACCCAGCCTTCCATCTACCGGATGAAAGTTCACCTGTTTGGTGCAGCTTCCTCACCTGGCTGTGCCAACTATGGACTTAATCACCTTGCCCGCAATGTCGCATGGTAAGTTCAATGATGCCACTATCCGGATCGTTCAGAGGAACTTTTACGTAGACGATGGCTTAGGGAGCACAGAAACTTCATAAGTTTGTCTCAAACTGCAAGGAAGTACTAAACTCAATTCCCAAAGAGGAACGTGCAGAAGGCATCAAGGATTTGGATCTAGCATTTGGAGAGCTACAAGCAGAAAGGGCACTTGGTGTTCAATGGTGCGTAGCCTCTGATCAGTTCCAGTTTAGAGTGGTTGTTAAAGACAATCCATTTACCAGGAGAGGCGTGTTGTCCACAGTTGCCTCACTGTATGACCCACTTGGCTTTGTGGCACCGTACATTCTGATAGGAAAGCAGATTCTACAGCAGATGTGTCGTGACAAGCTGGAGTGGGATGATGCTTTACCTGAAAACCTTAGGCCATTGTGGGAATCCTGGCTGAAGGACTTAAAATACCTAGCTGATATTATGATCCCAAGATGCTATATTCAAGGGCTTTAGTGTCCAGCATTATGAGCACCATCATTTTTCGGATGCCAGCACATCAGGCTACGGAGTGTGCTCATATCTCAGAGCAGTGAGCAGAACAGGAGTTCACTGCTCTTTAATCATGGGAAAATCAAGAGTTACCCCCACTAAGGTCACTACTATACCAAGGCTGGAGCTGTCAGCAGCTGTTACAGCTGTCCGTATCACTAACTTGCTAAAAAGAGAACTTGAAGTTGACTGTCTATATGAATTTTTCTGGACAGATTCTAAGGTTGTCATTGGATACATAAACAATGACGCCAGAAGGTTCCATGTCTTTGCGGCCGATCGGGTGCAACGGATCAAACAAAGCACAGAATTTGCCCAGTGGCGATACGTGGCTTCTGAGGACAATCCTGCAGATTGTGCGTCCAGGGGTCTGGCAGCACAGCAGCTGAAGGAATCCAGCTGGTTCACAGGCCCGGCCTTTCTGTGGCAGAGGGAGCTCCCATGTGCAGATGTCATGGTGGGAGAGATTTCAAGTGTTGATCCAGAGCTCAAAGAGGCTTATGTTCATAACACAAAGGTCGAGGAAGAAATGTCAATTTTGAATCGTCTGTACATGTTTTCAGACTGATCAAGGCTTGTCAGAGCTATAGCTATACTTAAACGCAGAGTGAAACAAACCAAGGGCCTCCAGCAAAGTTCCAGTGAAGCCACAACCTTGGAAGAGAGGAAAGAGGCAGAGTTGGTTATTATAAAGATGGTTCAGAGAAACAATTTTTCTCGAGAGATTCTGCACCTGGAACTTTGCAGTAATGTGTTCACTAAGGAAAGTAACAAGTTACAGAAATTGAGTCCATTCCTGGACAAGCATGGTACTCTCAGGGTGGGAGGGCACCTAACACATGCAGCCCTCCATCCACATGTGAAGCATCCTGCAATCCTTCCACGAGACAGCTATGTGTCATCACTACTCATAAATAGGGTTAGGTATCGGTTGGGTTTTATCCGATACCGGTGCCTCCTTGGTATTGTTTAAACGGTTCCAGTGCTTAAACGGTTCTTAAACCGGTACTTAAAAAAACCAAACCAAACACACTTTGTCAAAAAACAATACCCTCTTTATTTCCATTTAACACAATATTAACTTAAATCTTTAAACAAAATAAATACAAGTAAAATATGGTGGTAATAATAAATAAACCAATATCAAATAAAAAATAAAATTATGCTGTATACAAATAAAACAATATTGTATCAATTTTGTATTATACTGGACATTAATACTTTTAAAATAGATACAAATATAAAACACAAATATTGAACAAGATATTACGAAACAGTATTGCACATTCAAAGAGGCTTTTCTGACTGGTTAGGACACTTTACATCAGCCCAGGTATAGGAGTAGCCTCGAACAATTGTCCCCCTCCCCCTCTCCATATAGCCTCAAACACAGGTATACCTTACCAACCTACCTACACGTTTCTGATTATAAATTCAACAATTTGTCTTCACATATTATGACTTTTACTTTAAGCAGGGAAATATCTGACACTAATCTGTAGCAGAAATATTTAATACACGGTATAGCCTCGTATATCGAGTGTAACCCATAGGTTTAACCTCGAACACGTAACGTTAATGTAATGTTAACAGTTGGCCTACAATCTTTAGCTAACGTTAACTTATCTGTTTCGTCCCAGTGTAGTTGCAAATTGCGCCAGCTACATCTGGCGTTGAAACTTAGTTAAAAAGATTCTGCATACATACACAAGTTGTTATGAGTTTCATATTAAGCAGAAAGTCAGCGGACACTGAATGGACATAGCAAACATTGTCACTCGCGCTGTTGAATGGCAACGGTGTTTTCTAGCCTACTTGACATGCATGATTTGCGGTTGGATTAAATTACTAGACTTAACGTTACCTGAAGAGGAAAGGCTGCTGTCATCATCATCATCGGTGATGTCCACCACCACACCGACAGGGTTGGGTTCTTCATTTTGTCCGGCGTACACTGGCTGCCGCTGCTGAAGTGCCTGGCCTTGCGTCACGTAGGTTATCAAACACGGTGCATTGTTCGGCTTTTAAATAAACTCCATGTGTCGCCAGATGTTTCATCAAATTCGACGTGGTACCTCCCTTGCATGCACATGTTTTATGGCATCTGATGCATGTTGCAGAGTCTGCATCCTTAGACGTGAAATGCAGCCAAACCTTGGAGCGTTTTGCCTTCGGCATCTTAACTTATCAGTTCTGATCAACAAGTGTGAGTAGCGGCACTGACGTGACGCAAATTGACACCGGAACACCAGGGGGCGGTAAAAAAAAGAGTCAGGCACCAAAATGAGGCACCGAAATGTTCGTTCTTATTCGGTCTGGTTACTACCTTTTACGTCGGACCCGGTTCCCTAATGGTACCGCGTTTCGGTACCCAACCCTACTCATAAAACATTATCATGAGAAAGTATACCATCAAGGACGTGCTATGACTTTGAATGAACTTCATGCCAATGGCATATGGATTCTTGGATGTAGCAAATCAGTGTCCTCGCACATTTACAAGTGCACTACGTGCAGGAAGTTAAGAAGGTCCCCAGAACAACAAAAGATGGCAGACCTTCCTGTGGAACGTACTGAAGAGGCTCCTCCCTTGACATATTGTTGGATGGATTGTTTTGGACCATTCCACGTTAAGGAGGGAAGGAAGGAGTTAAAGCGATATGGACTACTGCTTACCTGTATGGCATCCCGAGCAGTGCACATTGAGATGCTTGATGATCTTTCCACTGACTCTTTTAGTAATGTGCTATGTGCTGCCATTTCCATTCGCGGACCAATCCGTCAATTAAGATGTGACCAAGGTACGAACTTTGTTGGTGCTAGAAGAGAATTCGCTGAGGCATTAGCTGACATGAAGAAAAAGAACTTAAACTCGCATCCCTCTTCCCTTATCATGAACACACCAGCTTCAAGTCACATGGGTGGTATTTGGGAGAGGCAAATTCACACCATCAGAAGTGTCTTGACTTCTACTTTGGAGCAGTCGTCCAGACAACTTGATTGCTCATCTCTCAGAACATTGCTGTATGAAGTCATGGCTGTTATTAACAGAAGGCCATTAACCACTGACTATCTTTGTGATGCATCTTGCCCAGAACCCCTCACACCAAATCATATCCTGACTATGAAGTCAACAATAATCTCTCCTCCCCCTGGATACTTTGTCAGAGAAGATCTTTATCTACGTAAAAGATGGCGTCGTGTTCAGTTTTTGGCCAACAGTTTCTGGATGCGATGGAAGAAGGAATACCTCTTGAATCTTCAGTGCAGACAAAAGTGGACCAAGGACCAAAGAAACGCACGTGTTGATGACATTGTTCTCCTGCTAGATGACATGGCTCCTCGCAGCCAGTGGAAGTTGGCTAAGGTTACTGAAGTGCTACCAGGGAAGGATCAAAGAGTGAGAAAGTTGAAACTATTGATTGGCGACTCTACACTTGATTCAAAGGGTAGACGTCAATCAAAATTCATAGCAAAGATGATACTCATTTATTTTCTAAATATAGACACATAAAAAAAAATCGCAGAAGATTTTGGTGGGAGTGTAGCTGTTGTGGATTTATTTGGGGGCATTGGTGGTCATTTGGGTGGATGAATGTGTTGACTGGTGTGTTTTGTTTGTTTTGTTCATTTCCTATTGTTGGTCCGGAACGTTTAATTTGAGGCCACATTCTGTAGGACATGATTTGCGACCCCACATTTCTAGCAGTGGCGGTGAAGGAGTCCCTCTGAATGGTGGTTTCAATTTTAATGTTGCTGTATGGTTATATGTTCTTTAACCTTGTGTTCTGGAAACCTGCTTGAAGTTATGAAGTGAAGAGTTAGCTCCTTTGGTGATAAGCTGCCAGCGAGGTATGACTTAATGTTCATCTAATAGTTAGCCCTCTAGCCTGATGAATAACTAAACAATTTGTTTAACGTTAATGAAATGCGCAAATTTGCTGTTTTATTATCAGTTTTCACGGGACAAGACATATGGGAATAAAGGACCCTGTGTTTTAATCAAGAACTATGTGCCTGCGTGTTACTAGGGGAGCTACACATTTTAAGAGTTGATTTAGAACTAAATTAGACTCAAAATAGAAAATCAATAGAAAATCAATTGGATATTAGATGAAAATTAAGGTGAATAGGTTTGAAGGTAATATTGATTTCTTGTTTTTATTTTATCATTCTTTGAACATAAACCTCTCAGCTTTGTATTTCTGTACATAATTGTTTAAATATCCAAGTTATTGAAACCAGCTAGTTGTGTGATTACTGCCTCCTGATAAGATCCTAGAAATTCTGATGGCCCAGGTTGCTGTGTCTGTGTGACAGAGGCTACAGTGTGTGATGACAGGATCAATAACGTGTAACGTCCACACCATGCCTGTTTTCGGACACTGGCATATTCATTATGTTTCGCTTTAACAACAATAAAAAAGTGTACACAGTTCATCAGCACAAAATATGTCCGATAAACGGAAAATTCTACCATCCCCCCTGGTTTGATTTTACAACTCGACTACTGGGTGTAGGCTCAACAGCGATGGAGAGAAAAGGCCAAAGCTATCAGATGCCCAATTTAGGAAAAAAAAAAGGAAAGAAGATGAGACGCAAAAGATAAAAGTATGCAACAATGATCTCTCTGTATGATTAAGGTATTCAGTGGTGTAAGTGTAATTCACGGTACCCATGCTAGCAGGCCACCGCCATGCATGTAAGATCAGAATACAGAAGTTGCTGTTGAAATATATAATAATAAAGGTTTTTTTTTTTGACTTATGCGCTGATAAAGGGGTGGGTGATCAATTTGCCTGGCATCGATTGATTCCGTTTCAGCACCACCGTGGTGAACAGCTCTCATTAAGAGCTTTTTAAGAAGCTTCTTTGGCTTGATCTTAAAGAAGGGCTAAGCAACGTTCTGTATTTTTCTCTCACAAGCTCCCTCTAAAGACCGCTGTATTGCATTGTATTGCACTGCATTCTATTGGAGGCGGTCCGCGCTGTGCTGTATCTACCACTATAGGCCACGGTGGCGCATTTTACACCGCTCGTTCGCCGTGTAATGACTCATTTTAGCATCCTAAACAGTATGAAACGGATTAATTAAATGAAAAATGTTGCATAGTGGGCCTTTAAAGTTCTCCTAAGAAGGCAGTTAAGAACGCGTCTGGGAAACACCCGTATCTTAGCGCTCCTTCTTAGCAATTCCTTCTTTGGAGCCTTCTTCTTTGGGCAGCCGTGGGATCAAAAAGAGTATAATTCTATTCTTAATTCTTCTTAAGTCCTTCTAAGATCGAATCTGGGAAACCCGGTCCAGGATGAGACGAGGAATGGAAACCTGTGTGAGAGATGTGGGTAAAGGCCAGTGATTGGTGCGCAAATGCAGTGTTTTTACAGTATTTTTATGAAAGCAGTTTTTCGTGTCTAATATGCAGCATTTAGCATTTAAAAAGCTACTAGTAGGTTACACTGCAGTAATAGCGAAGACTGTGGCTTTGATACTGTAAAGGCAGGATTTTTTCATAAGGAGAAATAAAGCCTATCGCTCACATTGTATATGTTTTTGTTATTAGCCAATCAGGACACAATGTAAACTCCAGTAGGCCTGCTATCTCTATGAGATGAGTCGATGAATAAGCTATATCACTGGAAAAATAAAGCTAATACGCACCAGCACAAGGGCAATAAACAATGTCAGGATTTCAGCCCTACCCCATTCAACCCCTATTCTGTTTAAATTAACTTGTCTCGACCAAATTGTTATCAGTTTACTGCTAGTTTTTCCAGTTGTATTTTATGAACAGTTTTATCAGACTATATGGAGGTCAACTATTAACTGCAAATTAACATGGCTGTAAATACTGGACAGACAGAAACTATGTTGAATCAACATTTTTTTGTCAACACTAGGCCACTGAATCAAGCAAAGCTAAGCAAAACAGCGTCGCGCCGACCCCAGGCAGTTCGACTGCCCGTGGCACACACACGAGAAATAGAGGTACACACAGGGTACAATATAATACTTCCAGGTACAAAACTGCACCACTCAGTTGATTGTACCTCTAAAGGTACAGGAAAGATCCTATATGAGATGCCAAATTGTACCTAGAAGGTACATGATGTTAGAAAGTACACTTCTGTACCCTGCAACGTCACGTTCAAAGTTCTTGCAACGGTCGTGTGGTTTAGCGTGCACGAGTTGGAAGATGTCCCTCTACAGACAACAGGACAATGTCCCCCAAAAACCTTTTGAAGCTAGATGGATTGGAATTAACAGCGACTGGTGAGTGGCCTTGTGTTTTCTTCCATTGACGTAGAACACTTCGGATAATTGATGCTGTTGATGTGTGTAAAATTCAAAGTTGTACTTAACGTCTGACTAGACTACAATATGAATTCTAATAGATCAAGCTGCTGCTCACGTAATTGTGGAAATCGTGTATCATCTTTTTGATCATAAATGGGATATCTATTCAGTGTTTTATGAACAACTGGAATAGTTTATCTATTCAATGTTTTATGAACAACTGGTTCTTGGCCATGCGGTAGGGAATGGCTAACTAGCAAATGGAGCACCAGTCCATGTGAGATAGCATCGTGCTAACATCGCAACACTAGCTTAGAACAGGATATAACAGATGATTAAGGTTTAAGACTTAATGTTACTTAACTGTAAAAGTGATAAGCCAAATTTGTGGTCTTTAAAAAAAACTTGTCTATGGACTAAGTTTTTGAACAATAGTAAATTAGCAAAGCAGTAGTGACAGGCTGATTGCTGTCAAATAACTGCCCTTGTAATTTAGCAATTGCTAACTTAAAAAGACGTTAGCAGTAGCTAATTTGAAATATAATAAATTCAGAACTGAATCAAAGGGTTTGTGGGTCGTGATTGTATAGCCTATATTATTTGACATTCAGAAGTTAACCTTAGCTCTAGTTTGAGGTTAGCCAATATCACTACCTGAAGCTTGTTTTTTTTTTCAGAAATTCAGATACATCATAATTCTAACAAATTTTATTAATTTGTTTCTACATAGACACTGTGGGACTTCTAATAAGATTTAGTCATCGTATTTAGGCTATAAAATGCGTTGACATAACATATGTCTGTTGTACTTGTTAATGTTTTTATGTCTGTTTTTTTTCTCAAGCTATTGACACCAGAGGTAGAAATGTCATCTTGCCATCGGTCTTCAAGGAGAATATGGTCATTCTGAGACAGGTAAGGTGACATGAGCTAAATGTTTAAGATGCATCATATGCAATGGCTTAGTTTGTTTTTACTGCGTGCCTGATCATTTTCCTTAGTTCTTTCCTGCCTTTGTCACACAGGGCAAGTTAAACACCTCCTATCCAGTGAACGTTCAAGATTAGAGAACTGTGATTGGAAAGTTGAAGGTGTCGGTCTTCGGGTGTGCTTCTGCGCTGCTCTTAAAGAGGCGTTTATCACTTCTGTATGCATTTAGTTTTCAACATGGAATATCTATCCAACACAGAATATCCAGCCTAACAAAACATCCAAAAAAACATCCAGAAAAGCCTTGCCCAGATATTGCTGCACGAATAGAAGTTGTCAACACATGTGATGTGTAGTACTAACTCGCTCTACTGAAGAAAATGCAAGCATCAGTGTACCAAGTGTTTGCACAAAAGTTGTTCAGCACATGGACTTGTACATCGAACTATTTTGAACCTAATTTTAGCATTAAATGTGGTATGAAAGACGGTCAGTCATCCTTTTCATAATATATTTTTTAGATGCCATCATTACAGGAAGCACCAAAAAGAGCCTTTTCCCCTTGCACAAAGAAAAATACTATACTAAAGTTATGATGATGTGACATTTACTGTCATTTTGTATTGATATTAACTGGTAGTAACACCAAAGTGCATCTGAAAGTTCTTGTGACTGAATAAAAGATTTAAATGTACTGTATGTGTTTGATTCTGCATGTTTTTAGTTATACCACCTTAAACAGTGTCCGTAAACGTTGTCTATTCACTTTTCGAAGCCGAAAACGTGAATGGATCACTAAAACCAACCTCAAGTGCCCCTTCAGGGACCCTGAGGTGGAGAATCCATAATCACAGCCCAAAAGGCGCAGAGAGAACACACTCTGCTACACCAGGCCTGGTGACGTCCAGTGCGTAAAAGCGTCAGATTCCCAAGAAGCGCTCTGGCAGATATCCTGTATCGGAACGTTCTTGCAAAAAAACCCAAGAGGCTGCTACCCCACGGGTAGAATGAGCCCTGACATGTGCAGGCGGGGGGCAGCCCGCCGCCTCATAAGCAAGCTTAATAGCCTTGTTGAGCCGGTGGGACAAGCGCTGGGCAGATAAAGCCTGGCCCAGCGCGCGTTCGAAGTGTTCTAACTGGGCATAAGGCGAGGGGCACTGAGACCTCTGTCTTGGGTGGCACAGTAAGCACAATAACCCTTGAACGGGGGTCCGTGGTGAGAACCTTAGGGCGAGAAAACAGATTGGGGCGCAATGTGACTTTCACGTCCCCTTGTGCAAATTCTAGGCAGTCAGGACTTATAGATAAGGCGATTAAGTCGCTGACACGCTTCACGGACACCAAGGCAAGAAAAAGCGCTGTCTTGAGTGAGGGAAATTTAAGACCGGCCTCCGCAATGGGGTCGAAGGGCGCACTGGCCAGGCCACGCAAAACGGTGGCCAGATCCCCAGTAGGGACTGAACGTGTGGAGCAGGGGCGAAGCGAGGTTAGGGGGTGGGCGCCTGGTGCCACTCCCGCATAACCAAGATGGAACTTTCAGCGAGGAGGGTGTACGCCCTAAGTCAACCTGTGCTGCAAAAAGCGAGCACATCGTGACGCGTGTCTGCGAAGATATGTATCAGCCGGAGGCTGAACACAAGACATAGGAGTGCCCTTGTGAAGCGCGGCACACGGCACTTAAGCGCCCCCAGAGGCGGCTTGTGTGGAGTGCATCGGCAGAGCAAGTGTCTGCGGCTGATAACCCCTCGTCACTGAGAGAGCCCAACGTGAGCACGCGCAATAGACCAATTCTGACTGAGCAGAGAGGCCTGATCGGGCGGAAGCAATGCTGGCCCCTGGTGGCAATAACGAGGGGACCGACAGAGACCGATTGCGAAACTGAGAAGCGTCCGTCTGCAGTGTCTGATAGGTGCCGGACTGGACTATCTGAGAGAGAGCCGACTGTGTGTGAGGCTGAAGAGCGCCCGCACGTAGCCTGTGGTCTGCGCATATCTCCCGCGGTGCCCTGAAGGGCAGCCGACATGGACTGCGGTTCAGCATGGCATCCGCTGAGATGGGAACGTCTAATGAAGCTCCTGTTTCGTGCACGTCACCAGCAGCACCCCCGCAGGCGGACTGCTCGGTGAGGAAACGACCAACTGAGGCGAGGTGGGCAGGGCCGCGCCCTCGTGCAGCGAGGACCTCTGGTGCGTCGAACGCCATTTGCCATGAGGCAAATGAGCTGGCAGACATGTCAGTCTGAGGAAAGCGGTGAACTGGCTGAGAGAGAGCCGACTGTGTGTGAGGCTGAAAAGCGCCCGCACGTAGCCGGTGGTCTGCGCATATCTCCCGCACATCTATCACAAGACATAGGAGTGCCTGGCCGCATTGCGTTAGTCCAGCGCACGGCACTTGAGGCGCCCCCGGGGGCGGCCTGTGTGCAGTGTATCGGCAGAGCGAGTGTCTGAGCCCCCTGCTACTGTTGAGTAACTAACCACTGAGCTATCAGTGGCTAATGAAGATTATCTAACTGAATTGGTCAAAACCATGAATCATTCAAGGAGCCCCTCGCTGAGTCAGCTGAGACTGACAACACGGATCGCAGTTTGTTTATTTATTCAAAAGACGGAATAAAGTGAGCGCACTCAGTTGTACGCGAGCCCGCGTGGATCGTATCCGTCGCGGAGCCCCTGAGGGCGTCGCGCTTGGTACGCATGACGCATCTAGTATGCGTCTCAGAACTGAACCCTAACCCCGGGTGAAGATATGCTCATGCGTCGCGTCTGAACCGCATACAACGCACGTAATGCCCCGAGGGTCGTTTGTATGCGTAACGCGTGCGCAGAGGAAAAGCGATCTGCGCCCACTGTTTGCAAGACGCACGCCACGTTGGCTTCACACGGTGGAGGTCGGCGAAGCCTGGGCAGGCTGAGATTCGTCCGCCGCGTCCTCCCATCTTGCATTCGGTTCTCCATGAGAGAGATATCTTCCTGGTTGGTGTCAACCGACAACACGCCGGGAGAAGCAGGAGGGGGAGGAGAGGAAGGATTAGCCTCATGGACTGCAGTCGCCCGGGCAAAGTCAATGCTAATTAGCCGAGGATCAGCTAGCCTAACCTGGGGGCTAGCTACCAGAGGGATGGAGGCTAACGAGTTAGGACAGTTAGCTGGCTAACTCCCGCAAGCCTGGACAAATCCCTCGGTGTGGAACATGCGGGTGGGTGGGGGTGATGACCAGCAGAGGTGGAGGGGAGTGCAGATGAGGCAGCCTGTCCCACGAAGAAGGCTGCCCTGTTAGCAACCGCGGTGGGGGAGAGAAGCAAGCACGCCGGGCAGAGCTCCGGAGCGGACAGCGTAATAAACGCGTGATCTGGCCCCAGGCAGACGAGGCATGCACCGTGCTTATCCAAAAAAGTCATCACCCTGGCGCAGGTCGGACAACGAGGAAGCCATCTCCGAGTGAGTCACTTGCGGCAACTCCAATGCAGCGTTGGACGTAGAGGAGCTCGAAGAGAGGTAGGAGCTTTTATAAAAGCTTTTCTGGTGGGCTTTGAGAAAAGCCGTTGCGTTAGGTTAAGTACAAAAAGTTGTTTAGGGAAAATTATAGCGAACTCAAAATCGAGTGGCATTACCCTCCTACACATTGCGTTCGCGGGCCTGGTCTGGCGCATACCAAAGCCACTTTTGAGCGGCCTGCGCGAAGGCAAACTGATCCACCGGCCCATGCTTTGCCAGAGAACCTTAAACACTAAATTATGCAAAATAAGTTAACATATTCTTTAGTGTTCGGGTTATCCTTCCCCTACAGTAATAGCAATTTAAACTTAAAACATTTAGTATTTTTGTTTGATGAAAAGATGAATGTCCCACACTATCCGTGGCAATGGTGGCAGTGCACCTGTGCATAGCCCGTGCATTTCCCACGACATAAGGCTACTACCATTGCTACCACTACCATCATCACTGGTGTTATTATCTGCTGACAGTGGTATAATTGAGCATTTCGAGCATCACAGAAATAAACCGCTTAACGCTTATTCAACAACTTATCAACAATGGCGATATGAAAAGATCAATCAAATATCGTTGCTTTATCAATCTTACGTGTAACTACAGGTCCTTTTGTTCCAATGTTGTTCCAATGTCGTACCATCAACATTAAATAACAACATGGTTTCAATGATATAGTAATGATGATTCAACATTTATTTTGCATTGATATTTCAATATCAACCATCACAATGATTCAGATGGAAAAACAATGTTGATCCAATGTTTGCTTGCTGTCTATCTCTTCCAGGGACGCAGTAGCTTTGTAAAAAGGGGGACTTTGCTTTGTTGCTGTTAAAGTGAACAGAATTAAACTCTGTGCGACCATTAACACATCTGTAGTATTAATTCAGAACAAAAACAACTGATATGTATATGAAGCCAAATGGGCCACAACTTGATATCCCCCACTCTGTTGATATGTTGCATGACATCAAACAGACTATGAATTGAGCATAAGGCTTTGACTTTTGCCCAAGAAATCATATTCGAAGTAAGTATGTTTGTTTGTAATTTTTAATATTAGAATATAGAATTTGTATCTTCTCTTCTATCTCTTTTAACTTATTAATAGTGGTACTTATCACCAAGACTATGAATGCTGAATGGACTGACAATTTATTTTAAATTCAACTTGTAGCCTAGATGCCATGCATGGTCCTCAAAATATGCAATGTTTAATAAACCAGTCATCACAGAAAAAAAACCATACCATTGCTTGGCTACCAATTTTAAGTGCATTTGAGATCACACATCTGACATTCAAATCCACTTTTTAAGGTGATGAGATGCTGCAGGATTTTAGTGCAATTTAATTTTTGTCTCAAATTGTAGGCATCTCTATTTGATCGGCTTGCTTTATTACAAAGATATACTTTTTGCCTTTAATTAGATAGGACAGTGAAGAGCATGACAGGAAATGAGTGGGAGAGAGAGATAGGGTAGGATCGGGAGGGTATGACCTTGGATCAGACTCAAATCCGGGTCCCTGGATTTATGCGTAACAAATGGACATGTGTCTGCAATAAAGTTTATTATTATTATTATTTTATTATTTAATATTATGGTGTAGCGCCTATAGCCAACTGAGCCACGGCGCCCTGATCGGCTTGCTTTTTGTCCCACGACGCCTACAATTTAAAGTGCCCATAGATTGTCAAACCACATTTATCTTGTTATTATTTAATTTAGTAGCTTACGGTATCCAATGGACCATAGGAAAACTTCAACAGCTTCCGCCTCATTCTACATGTAAATTTTAAGCTAGAAATGGCCGGGCTGAAACAGGCCAATCTTGAACGAGGTGGCTCTTGACGTCGGCAGCACTAATATACACCTCCTATATTTGCATGGTCCAACCAAAGATCATTTGGAAACGTCTCTGGTCCAATCCCCTGTTGCCAGGGTAGGCGGGAATTACGAATATTTTTGTTCTTAGCCTTTTAAATGAGCCTGTAAACAATGCGCTAGCAGTGCTCCTGGGTCACTTTCAGCCGCACAAATTTGCACACGCTATTATTGAGGCTCAAAGAACAATATATGATGGTCAAAAAATGTGTTCTATGGGCGCTTTAACAGAAAGGATGATGGAATGTGATAGCAGATTGATGTAGCTCAATTGTTTCCGTAAACTTCGAATGTTTGATCGAAATAACTGCCATATAACTTCAATATGGGACCAAGTTTACAAGACATTGCTTTTTAAGAGGTGGGGGTAGTGACCCTACATGACAATTTGGTGACCTTAATATTCCTACAATTGTACAAAAGTAATTTTTTTTTCTACAACTCCCCTAATGGGAAAATAAATCTTGTAATTTAATATATGTTCATTCAGGGTCTGACTGCATATTGTTATTGTATAGGCAGATATGGCAGATATTTGTTATTATAAAAGACCTACCAGGAGGCCAGCCTCTGGCCAATTAAGATGGTTGTGGTATTCTTTACCCAAAGTGAAACATCACTCAATATCACTGTTCTCCAAACTTGACCTCAAACAAGGCTACCTAAAGTACCTCTCCACTTGAGCAGCAGGAACCTCACATCCTTTGTGATTCATATTGTGGTGTTTTGCTACACATGCATGCCTTTTAGACTTAGCTCTGCCCCCTGCTCTTTTCAAAAGATCATGGCATCGGTCTTGGCTTGGCTGATACCATCAACTTGGACGACGTGGTCATACATGAGGCCACCCATGAGAGCCATGTTGAGCGCCTCCACAGAGTCTTCGCAGCCCTGAGTTAACACAGACCGACTCTTAACACTGAAAGGTTCTGAAGGTGCGGCAGCAAGGCTTGAAGGTGCGGCGTGCCGCCGCAGTCAAATGTACATAGGGGAAACCCTGAGTGTTTTCTGTTCTCTGGTACAGACCAGCCAAGGAGATACGTTGGAAGACGGTGACTCTCCCGCAGTTCAGCTACTTAGGCGCCAAGCTCGGTTGCGGCCACACCCACAGCCTCATACGTCATGCTCCTTCAACAACTGTGGATCCTCCTCTCATCAGTCATGATGAACACTACAAACAAGACAAAAGTATAATGCTATAAGAAACAGGAAATATTAATTCATTGTTTACCTGGGTCTTTGGTCTATGCCTGCCCTGCACCCAGCATCTGACAAGTTCTCGCTTTTGTTTTGAGTCGGTCGGTCACCACGTGACAGCCCCACCTCACACCCACATGTCCCCTCCAGATTACCGGTAATATGGTTAAAATAAAAATTAGTGTCCACACATTCCCTTCAATCATTGTTCATTCATTTCACCACAGTATGATCACATAGCCTCAAATTGAATTTTACGTTAATACTTGACTAGCCTAACTGAGCCAGTGTCATATGAACGATTGGAAAGCAGTAGCACTCGAGAGATAAACTAATCATTTGTTCCTGCACTTTCCGGCTCAGACTGCGTTGGTTAAAGTAATGGGGCTGTCACGTGATGAACGAACGACTCGGGAAAAAACTAAAAGACACAAATAAAACAGGGAAATGACTCAGACACAGAACACAGAAGCTATTGCGAAAATGCGCATGTGTGACTGAACTAATCAATCCTACCCAGTCGGTGGCGCTCATAGACTATATATATACAGTCAATGGTGGCGCTAATGCACCTTTCAGTTGGTTGCCGACTGCCAACCAAAAAAAGAGGAACTAATCGAGCCCACAAGACGATTGGGTCTACCAAAGTCACATTAAAAATTAGTTCTATTTGAACTAATCGGTCAAAATCGACACATCTCTAATACTGTATAATTTCCATATAGAGAAAAGAAAATTGTTTGTATTACTTCACATTCATTATAGATGATTTCGGGCTTCATACATGACAGCTTAAAAAAAATTTCATGCTTTTTTGAAACCATGGATAGAACAAAGCATGTAAAATTGGATTGAACAAAGAATTTAAGTAAATTATAGGGAAGACATGTAACTTAACACATCATTGAAAATGTGGCTATGGATACTCTCAGCCATAAAGCTACATAATAGGGCACTAAGCATAACAGAAAGACAGATACAAGTATTCAATTTAATAGGAACCCAGACATGATAGTACTAGCCTGGCTTCCGCGACAAAGCTCATAGGAGCTTAGTCTAGCCATCCTACATTACTAAACGTCTACTTAACGAATCTACAACCAATCAGACCACTCATTCCGATGATGTATGCGTAAGCTCGTTTCTCATTGGTGTATGTATATAAGTATGGGCGGGCCCAGGCTATGATAGTACTCCTACTGGATCAGACCTGGGAGTCCTATATTTATATAGCACTGATGATGACATCCAAAAAGATCTTACATCTGTATAGAAAAGAGGTGTCTCCCTCTTTACTGCCTCTTTAACCAAACATCACTGTTAAGAGACATTGGGATTTACATGTGAAACTTAAAAAATAAGAGTATCATGGAAAAGTATTATTTATTTGTGAAGAATATCAGACCTCTGACAAGTCCATAGTGTTCGTGCATATGTAGGCTATTCAGAATTTAGTTTGGGACCCTTCTGTATAAATCACTACCTCAATGTCCCATAAATAGGGTTTAGGTCAGGTGGGTCGTCTGGCCAATCAAGCACAGTAATTCCATGGTGATTAAACCAGGTTTTGGTATTTTTGGCAGTGTCCTCCTGGGAAATGAAGTCAGCATAAAGGTCAATGGAGGTCATCTGTAAAAGGAAGCACAAGGTGCCCCAATTATGCCCTGTGTTGACAATGGACCAAGAGTGGACCAACACAAGCAGATTACATCAACACAGACTGTGAAAACATAATGCTGGACACGTGATTGTGTGCCTCTGGAACCTTTGTTTCCAAATGAGATGCAAAATTGACTCTAATCAGAAAAAAGGACCACTGAACAACGGATCGGTTATTTTTTTTATTTAGGCCAGGTAAGAAGTCTCTAACTTTGCTTGTTGTTCAGAAGCAGCTTGACAAGAGGAATTGGGCAGTTAAAGTCTATGTCCAAGATCTGTCTGTATGTGGTGGCTTTTAATCCCCTCCAGCCTTGGCCCAGTACCAGTGAAGGTCCCCCTCACTTTTGAAAGGCCTTTTCCCGACAATCCTTAACTCATCCTTAGTCCTGAGGAACCCAGTTGTTAATTAGCTAATCAGAGTTAGACACACTGACTCCACAATGTTGAACCTTTGCACAGTATTGATTTGAATTTTCTGATCTTTTCAGGTTTTCATAATCTGTAAGCCATAACCATCAAAATTATAATAAATACTGTAAAGGTTAGAAATATTCCACTTTCCATGTAATGAACCTATTGAAAATTAGTTTTGGCTTTTGTAAAGTTAAGTTAATTACTAAAATAAATTAACTGTTGTGTAATTTTTCGGGTTTACCTGTTGTGAAGGATAATGAACACAACATATGCGTATTGTGCGTATATCAGTGAATATTATATAATGACTCCGTCTCAGTTCATCATTAGGACCATCATCTTTTCTAATCTGATATCTATGTCCGCATATTTGAAAATGTTCCTAGTACACTATGTCTGAGTGGGATTCATCTTGCTGGATGTTTGTACCATTAATCGTTGTCTATTTGATAGTGTCTATTACATAGTGATTTAGAGTGTTCATGAACAAAGACTTTGACTTTCCCTGCATACTCCTTATATCTGTGGACATTGAAATTAGCTTTGTCTAATTAGCTTTGTCCGCGTGTTATTCTTTAGTTGCATTTGGACTCCTGCGTTTCCCCGCTCTCAAACTCTTTCAACACCTTAACACCACTTTACTGTAAGATAAAACTCAATCAAATATTTGACATTCAGCATACGGTGAATATCTGCTTGTAGGCTGTAGATTCAAAAGAAAGTGGGCAATGCCAATCCTATTACATGTAATAGTTCTGACCATCAGTGATAAATGGATGTGCACAAGACAAAAAAGCAGATTCAGATTGAGCTGAAATTGTACAATTTCTCAAAGTAACTGTTAATTTAAATGCTGATTTAGTCACGTTTCCTCAAAGTAATGTAAGTGATAGATATTTTTTTGCTGTTTATATTGTAATTAAAATGAAAAAATAAAATTTTGTTACATTTAGTTATACCCAACACTGGAAATAGGCTACTGGAATGGAAGCAACATTATCATATTTCACGTTATATGCTGAATAAACTAGAATGACGAAATACACACATTTATCAGAGCATCATGTTGTCCTGCAATGCCTATGGATTTTCTGTGTATAGCCAGAGGGGGGCACTGAAGGCTTGACACATGAAAGTAAGAATCTGTTGATTTCATCACATCAATGTTTAAACAACAATCCAATTCTGATATAATTACATTGTAGGCCATATTTGACCTTTGTTATTTGGCATCAAAGATATATATATA
>JAGFZM010000075.1:1554599-1576021 GCA_017657215.1 Limnothrissa miodon
GACAGCCCTATCCTTTTGCCTAAATTTACTAGTCTGTCTTCATGTTTGAAAGATATACATGTATTATGAAGAATTCATATTAAGGTGAAGGCAGGTGTAAACATGCAGTTGATACCAGAGTGGGTTAATTCATTTTCTAAAGATCCCAGCATTTCTAAAGATCTAACAATGCATGAATTTGCTATCCATAAACCATTTAAAATTTCAGAAGGCTGCAAAGTACAATCCGTCCAGAATAAATCATAATATAATTATGTACATGAGCAGGTGGTTGAGGCGTGATCATGAAATATTCATGAGGTCATTCTATTTTATCTAAGCATTCTATCACATTCTCAGACATATTTACCCAAAATATTACTTCACCTGCATGAGAGAGGACTCAGGGTTACATACATGACACCTTAAAATTAATTTCATACATTTTTGAAACCATGGGTAGAATAAAGCATAAATAACTGGATTGAATAAAGAATTCAGGTAAAGTAGGGCGGATGTGTAACTCAATGCGGCCTCGAATGCACTGCTGTCAATACCTCCAGAAATAATGCTAGTGAAATAGTAGGGCACAACACACAACAAAAACACAGACACTAGGATTCCAAGCACTTTTGCCGCCTTTCTCTCAGATCTTTTGGGCACGCTATTGGCTGCCCTGATGGCATTGGCATGCCTTCTGGCAATAGCAAAGATGATCAGGTACAGAACAAACATAATGGAACAGGGTAATACAAATACTACTACAAAATCAACCCAAGACCATATTTCATTGATACCAATGAGACAGTTGTATGGGCACAGTGCATGAATATGAGTAAAGAAATCATTGCAGTACAAAAGAGCAAAGTTGTAAAGCACAGAAAACAACCAGTCCAGTGAGGCAATAATAATCATTACGTTAACCGTCATTTTCTCGGAATAGAAAAAGGGATTGCTAAGAGCCATGCATCTGTCCACTGCAATGAGAGCCACAATATGGACAGATGCACAGGTTAAATGGAATGACACAAAGTTGAAAAAAGCACATGCCCTTGACCCAAAAATCCAGCAGGATTCTATAAGCCAGATAAACTGCATTGGCATGACAAAAATTCCTACAAAAAAATCAGTCACAGCCAAGAAAAGGAGGAGCACATTGGTTGATGTATGAAGTTGTTTGAAATGACAAACTGATGTGATGACAAGCAGATTTCCGCCCACTGTTACTATAACAACAAGTATTGCAAATACATAAAAAGTCACATAGGATGGGGAAACTGCTGCTTTGCCAAAGCAAGGAACGCAGTTCTCCAGAAGGCTGTTATTGTTGAATTTGTTTGTTTGTAGATATGTTGGCTCACCGATGAGCTTCATTGACTTAGAGTAGGGATCCAATGACATGATCGGACACTTAGTGAATCAGTTCTATCGCTAAGGCCCAATGTATTTATAGGCTACTTGTTTACTGCCCCACCCACAGACCCCATGCATGGTTTATTTTTCCTGAATTGTGATGTAATGCCCCAGTCTTTAGAGGAAAGCCTTGGACCTTTATTCTTTCCATGTTCAAGGCCAGACCAGGGAGTAGAGCAGGGCCAAACAGGGATAATCTGGAACTTTTGGAATGGAAGGTGATGAAACAATAAAACCAAAGAATTTCAAAAACTCTCAGCATGTGTTTAGGATTGCCTCTCAACACAAATGGCTTAGCTTGTACTTGTAGAGAAAAACATCTACAGTACATATATAAAAACTGATAAGTAATCAACAACACTTTCATGTCATTAATTTTGTCACATGTGGCATGAGCAGTGCAAAAGTTGCAAGAATTCTTGGTAATCCACGCAAGAATTATGGTGCTTTTCCACCACACCGTTAGCCTTACTCTACTCGCTTTTTTTCTTTTCCATTTGGAGTTGTACTTGGTACCAGGTACCATTTTTCATACCTCCTTTTGCCAGGTTCTATTCTAGCTGAGCCAATACTAAATGTGACGTGAACAGAATGACAGCCGCTGATTGGTTCAAGAGGGCTGTCTCAGGGTGTGGTCAGGTGTTGTCAACTTTGTATGTCGATCGATTATTTATTGTA
This sequence comes from Limnothrissa miodon, assembly GCA_017657215.1. Lineage (NCBI taxonomy): Eukaryota > Metazoa > Chordata > Actinopteri > Clupeiformes > Clupeidae > Limnothrissa > Limnothrissa miodon. Next base: position 1,556,670 of record JAGFZM010000075.1, read on the forward strand.
AAAAAATATTTCATGCCATCAAATTGAACTACTGGCTCAAACATAGGCTTATCCATCGAATTCCCATTGTGTTTCTCTGTCGTTCACAAACTAATCACACCCTTCCTTTATGCTTAGCTTTTTATTGTAGGGAAGTGAGTAGGGCATGTGGTGAAATACAGTCTGATTGTAGAGCTACCATTGTTGGTCAAAACCTTTCTCTGTAAACTTAATTAGTCTGCACCTCAGTAGCGTGATTGCCTTGTTTGCCATAGACAAAGCACATGTAGGCCTACCCAGCATCTCTGCAGCTATGCCAAAAGAGCAAATGAACATTCATCTTTCATCTTGGTCTTGATCCATGGGAAGCTTGTAAACTGTCAAGACTTTACTGTTTTATAAAGGGACATAAAACATTTAAAGGTCTCATTCCATCATATTTTCATTAATTTTGTGGTGGTCTCTTGTCTAAAATAATGTCATGAGAGTTGATTTCGACAAAAATATGCTGTGGTTGTCTTGTTTCAAGCTATTTTAGTTAGGTAAAAATGAGTGCAAGGATAGCTCGAGAGGATTCTTATTTGATTAATGATATGCAAATGTATCGCCTCTGATTGGCTAACAACACTGTGACGCTCCCTCCAGTGGGTCTGTCTGCAGGCAGCCTAACGTTTTCTTGAGGGCGGGCTAACTGCATAGCTAATGTTCAATGTGACGTAGGCTTGCATGGCTTTTCCGATTCGCTCATTTTTCCCGGCAGTTTTCTATCACAGGCGAATACAGACTACAGGGGTAGGAGAGCATTTTGAACATAGAAGTACAACTTGGGCTGACCTATGGTAATGTAAAAAAAGTCTTAAACAGTTTATTTTGGAAGGAGACCTTTGAAATATAGAAGACGTTCAAAGCCTTTTAAGGGAGTGTTTTTTCCTCATATTGGTGTTAAGGGCCAATAAAGCTAATTTTCATACAATCACCATCAGGGGCATCGTAGTGGGGAGAAAAGGGGAAAGGATTTACCAGGGCCTCAAGTAGGGAGAGGGCCCTATAGGGTTATTTTCCCTAAATATGAATATAATTTGTAGATTTAAAATGGCATGCGCACAGCTTTTGCATAGGGCCCAGAATTTGGTGCTTTGCCCCTGATCACCATGTCAATTGGTGAATATGCGCTTGCGATATATTGTCAGACGTTGGGCTGTGTGATTTGTCTACATAGGGAGGGTATTTACTGGTGATGGTTTGTGAAAGGTTAGTGTAGTGTACAGTGTGTATTGTAGGGAGGGGCAGTATGAATATGGGTTGCCTTTGGGCCCTAAGAAATACGCTTCTGGAATAGATGTCTTCAGAGCAGAGAGTTGAGTTCTTTGTTTAGCTGCATACCAGGTGAGGAAGGAGTTTAAGATAAATGTAGAAACCTTGAATAGCTGAAATTGGGTGTAATTGCAACTCTACTGCCTCCTATAATCATCTACAATTTCCTTGGTCTTATACTTAATTCCAAACTGTTAGAGATGAGGAGCAGGAATGAAAAACACCACACAAACAATTTATTACACAGAGTGTAAATTGAGCCCAGCATTCGCCAAGCCAGTGTACAGCCTCTTGAGAATAAGATGGATGAACTTAGGCTAAGGATACAGTTTGAGAGAGACATCAGGGACTGTAACATGCTTTGCTTTATTGAGGCATGGCTAACTCAAGTTGTACCGGAATGTGTCATTAATCCGATTTTTCTCAGTACGTGCTCTGACAGGACTGAAGAGTTTGAAAATTTGAAAGGTGACGGTGACAAACAGCAAGTGGTGTGAAATGTGACTTCACCTTCACATTGGGATGTGGTCTCCCCACTAAAGTTCAGCTCACCAGCCCACATGATCAGTCATGCCTGGAGGGTTACTGGAGGTTTGTACTGCTCCTCTTTGCAGACTTTTGCAGTAGTTCCCTGTCTTTTGGGTGTTTAATACAGCTGAGGTTTTTTATTAGCTATTTAGGCTGAAAACTTGATGCAACATAAAAGAGAACATGATTGTTAGCTAGCCATATGTGCAGATGGATGAGCGCCCTGATAATTATCTGTAGCCTATGCAGTGGTGATGGCAAGATGAGGCTTTGTTGAAGCTTTGAAGCTTTTCACCAAAATGTGTTGCAAAAAGGTTCATTTCATGAGGCTGAAGTAATTTTTTCCTAGTGCTATTTTAACTCAAAACAGTGTAAACTAGTTTTCAACATTAGCTATTAATCACATAACAATCCTCACACAAATCAGATCAGTGACAAAGATTTCAGGTTTATTTCACAACTCCAGCATAAGACATACAATGCAACAGTTAAATGGACATCCCATGCATGACAGTCAGAAATAGAACCCCTGCCAGACCATTACCTGTTGCTTAGAATCTCCGGAGAATCTGGAAATGGTCTGGGGGGTCTCCAGTTTTTATATCCCTCTGAGGGAGCATTACACCTGCCTTCTAGTTCTTTTGACCAATCATATTGGTGGCATGATCTCTCATGACGTTATCCCACTGCTGCGACATGGTGCCTTTGAACCTTGGTGCCTTTGAAGGCCTTGGCGAGTGCTTGGGGCTTTCCAATCATACTCATTAGAGGAGAACTAAACCATTTCATAGCTGGACCTGCCATAAAAAAGAGAGTTCTGGCCCTATTAAGAGTGGGCATGGGAGGATGAGCGTGACTGGCCAGGATCCAGTACTATGGACAGTAATCAGCCTCAGTTACACCTTGACCGGTCACACATAAATAAAACATAAGTCTGGAAGCACACACACCCAGGGCGTCACATCCATGATTTTCTACACCTCAGAGGAACCGAGTGGAACATAGGACAACTGTTAAATAGTCTATCTGTATGTCTAGTTCATAAACACACCTGATGCAAGATTTACGTAATGACCTCAAGTAGCCTTTTACGTAGTCTCCACTTCTCTCTTTCTCTCTCACGCTTATGAATCTTACTTCTCATCTCTTTATCCTAACCCACCCCCTCATCTCTGACTCATTTACCTTTAAACACGTTGATACACATACACACACACCCATATATATATATATATATATATGTCATAACATCTTATGTTGACCTCTTCCCTTGTGAGGGTCTCTTAATGCTCGATGTATGCCCTGGGCGCATAGCCCAGAGGCACATATCTGCTTGTTCATTAAATAAAATTTATGACTATGTGTGTGTGTTTGGCTGCAGATTAAACAGAGTCCAGCGAAGTCTGTGTGTAGAGATTTTCCAAGAGAGGATACTCCTGGTGACCTTTGCACATCTTTGTGTATGTGTGTGTGTGTCAGAGGAAGAGAGAGGCTCTTTTCTCTCCTTCTCTCAAGAATGCACACAGTTTGCTTGTGTATGCATATCTGATAGTACTTTTAAGTTGGTAATACTTAATATGTTAGTGAATATATAAAACACCCTATGATGTTCATGTTTATATTCAAAATATCCCCCACAAGGCCTCACTTAAGTTTCAAATGCTCGCTAAGGCCATCTAGTGGTGAATAAATATAACAGGAAAAAAATTGCACCATGTTTATTTAAGGAAGTTTCAGGTACTTTACCAATTGTGGTACATTTCTATAATACAGGAAATAATATATCATTATATAATCAATAATATATAATTATATATTTAAAATTATAATTGGGAGTGAATTTGACATTTCACCCATGGATATTGTAGGCCTATAAGTAAATTTAACATATTATAACAGTATATTTAACATACACGTTAAGTAACACTGTCTAGCTTTTTTAAACTATTGCGTTACCACCTTACTGCGAGATATCTGATCAAAGTACTCCCAAACAGGCGAAAACTTCCTCTTCTTGTCCATCTCTATTGTTAGTCTTAGTAATGCACAAGTTGCAATCCACCGCAAAAAAACACGTCTGAAAACTGTCTCCAACCACTAGGCTATCAAAAACCCACGAGCGCATATTCTTCATGGGACATCTTTATAGTCGAGATGTCCCGCATACAGTCTTTGGATTCTAGCACGGCAAGTGCGGCAACCGAGGCCTCAAACGTTACGTCACGTGATCTCCCCATTTTGACACACGCCTCGATACGGAGCGTCGGATAAAAAATATGTGAAATGCTCGAGACTTCATTCGAAGTCTCAATACGATGTGGCCATCACTACTATGCAGTCCTCAGTTACAGACTAATAAATATGTGAATAAACAACGATTCAGAAATGTAACTCATCATATGGCTGGCAGTGGTAAATACCAGCTCATATTCAAGTCCACACAACGACAGTTCAGCATATTTTTATTTTACTTTATTATTATGATTATTACTGTAATTGTATTGTATTATTATTTACTGCACAGTTACATCACTGTCTGTTTTAGGCCAACATAGTTATGAACATGTAAACCTTATTTTTAGGATATGGCTTTGTAACATGAGAAACACTGAATTAGGCTAGCTCTCTAAATCTTCTGCATACACAGCCTCTCTTGTAAATGTTAAAAAGAATGAAGGCCTTACATAGAATTTAATTCCTGATTCTTGAGTGGGAGTGAGGTTTTTGTGGATATCTTCATGAGCGTGATTCAACTGCAGGCACTAAGCCACAGGACCTGTTGTAGAATTTCACAATAATGACTGCCCTGCAGAATATTTATTACTGCTTATAACATGGCTACCTATTGAAGGTAATATTATATTACATATGTTATTATGCAATATAATACATAATAACATGACAACATTGTTAACATGACAGCATTGTTTATCATTGTTAACATGATCATTTTAAGATAATGGGAATAGCTTTGACAGAAGAATAGTTACAGAGCGTACTCTTACAGATCACTCTTGAGAGTTCTTACAGAGAGGTACTGCACCTTACAGATCAGCTGATTTGTTTGGGCGGGCAGTGTTCTTTCCTTCCTGCATTCTGTTATATTAGAAACATCAGACTGCAGAACAGCCAGAAGTCTTATTGAATAAAGCATAAAGATCAACAATCACATCACACATGACCGAGTGTATTCAACAGGTGAAACCAGGGGCACCACTAGAAAGTTTGGGCCCCATAATAGAAATGTATTTTACCCTTGAAACGTTCATGAGGAGTCCGAGACAGGCCTATAGAATAATCCTGGCTGAAACCATATCCATTAGATAATGCACATGCTTCAAGTTTCAAATTCTTTGGTTCCCTATTGAAGCCTTGTCATATGGAGGAAATATCACTTCAGCTGCATGACAGAAGAATCAGTGGTGCAAATACGACACTTTAAAATAAGCTTCATGCTTTTCTGAAACCACGGATAGAATAGAGCATAAATGATTGGATTGAACGTAGAATTCAGGTAAAGTATAAGTGATGTGTAATTTAACACATCTTCAAAAACTTGACCATGGATGAATTTAGCCATAACACTTCCAATGTAATAAGGCACAACACATAATAAAAATACGAACACAAGTATTCCTAGTGCTTTTGCAGCTTTTCTCTCAGACCGTTTGGGCCCTTGTTCATTTTTGTTGGCATTTGGATTGACTTGACTGTTATTAGCTGCTCTGATCGCATTGGCATGTCTCTTGGCAATGGCAAAAATTTTGAGGTACAGTATAAACATGATGGTGCAGGGTAATGCAAACACTACCGCAAAATCAACCCACGACCAGATTTCACTTACAGAAACGAGGCACTCACTTGGACACAGTTTCAGTGAGGTAGTGAAAAAACCATTGCAGTAAAGGAGAGAAAAATTGTAAGCCACTGAAAATGCCCAGCACAGCAAGGCCACAATCACAGTGAGCTTCACAGTTATTTGCTGGGTATACAGAAAAGGATAGCTCAGAGCCAAGAATCTGTCCACTGCAATAAGAGCCACATTATGCACAGAAGCAGTTGTTAACTGAAATGAAAAAAAGTTGAGGAACGCACAAAGTGAAGTTCCAAAGAACCAACAGGATTCTATCATCCAGATGAATCCAAGGGGCATGACAAACATTCCCACCATAAAATCTGCCACTGCTAAGGAGAGAATAAGGACATTGGTTGGAGTATGAAGCTGTTTAAAGTGACACACTGATAGTATGACAAGGAAATTGCCAAACACAGTTATTATAACAACAAGTATTGCAGATACATAGAAAAACACATACTCTGGAGTAACCATTGCTGTTCCAAAGCAAGAAACACAATTGTCTTTAAGGCTGTGATTGCTCAATCCAGTTGCACTTTTTTCCAGGTGTGTCTGCTCAGCTATGAGCTCCCTAGAAATGAAATAGGAGTTCAATGACATTATCAGAATCCTAGTGATGCACACCTTTTGTTGCAGTATTTATGCACTTTTTTTACCACACACCAATCATTTGTTGTGCCCTGCCCCCTGCTCTTTTTTTTTTTTTTTTTCTCGTAAGCACTAATTTCTGTAACGATCCTGTATTGGCCATAAGGTTTGGCTAAATGATTTACCTAATAATTTTCACTGTAGAGAATCTCAAAATGAAGACTACTAACAAGCCACAACAGAAAAAAATCATGTGGCATAACAATGGTACCTGTTCAACAGGCATTTTTTTTTTGTACTAGGAATGTCTTTTATTCACATTACTACACTTCCTTTTGGTCAGTGGTGTCCCGTCCTGTTGTTCCCATCCCGAAGTTGTTCATAGCAAAAAGGTGTGATAAACCTCTCATTGGTTCTCAATGGTGGTAGAGAAGTAAGGAATGATTGGCATTATTAAACCCTAAGAATTCCTCCCATCTAGTGCTAAAGACGTATTCCTAGAAAACAGGTGGAACAAGACAGGAACTAACAAGACAAATATTGTCCAAGACTAGATACATTAACTTAAAAAAAAAAAACTCCCTGGATAAAAAAAAAAAAAAAAGACACACAAGATACTACATAGATACCAGATTTATGTCCTTTTGTCAAAATCGCTTTCATTAGCTGATGCTAGCAGAGCCTGGCTCCCCAACTACCCAACCTATAAGAAAACAAAACAATACTACTGCTGGATTATTCCAATTTTTATATACAATCACTCGATTTTGTTGATGATATGCAATAAAAACAATTTAGTCGTATAGGTCCATAGACGTCTTTTGATTTTCAACTCGCCTGCGATCACTCACAGATGAACCAGTTTTTCCAGTCCCATTAAAGGAGATATTCAGTTTGAATCCATCCATAACACTGGGCACCAAAAGCTATTTGTAGGAAAAAAACACCAAGACGTGACACAACCTAAGCTGAACATCCAAGGTTCCTACACCTTTTCCCATTTAGAATTCCAGACTTTTTCCATACTCAAATTCTCAGATTTTGGAGACGTCATAGTACAACTACTTATATATTTAAATTATTTCAAAATAACATATGAGCGCAGAGAAGGACTATCATTGCTACATTGCCATCAACCTATCATTGCTATTTTTTTCGAGGGCAGTGTCAGTGAAAAACACCTGTGTAGTCCGGCGCTTAGCACAGAATTTTCTATTATATGGGTATTGAAAGTCAGTGCGCCACTGACCAGATAAAAACGTGTCAGGAATCATTATTCAAAGGCTATTTTATAAGCGCTCGAAGCTACAACTAAAGCAGAAGTTTATGTGTGGTCATGATATATCTGAAAAAATTGTTCTGGAATTTTCAAAGTGCCAAACAAAACATGACAGAGGCTTTATTTTGCTATGATACATATTTTGGAACATCAGCGAGTACCACTAACCACTCAATGAGTAGCCGTTTTTTTCGGTGTCAACCACTTCATTGCATTTTAGACAACCTGTGAAAGGGCCTCAAAATGCTAAAACTATATCTTTATCTATACATAGTGTGACGGTCCAGCGGACCTCACAGAGATGATTATTGGTTCCAATGTTCACCCGCACGCAAGTACATTCTACACACACGTTATGGTCTCACAATTTTACTGATACGGGATATGTAGAAGATGCCGTGAATATCCGATACATTTTTACTGATAACACAAACATACGGACTTGTGCCAGCGTGAATACGCTCAAGCTACTATAGCTAGGCGGCTAACGCCACAATATTATGCACTTTACCCGTGTGAATGTGAAAACCATCAATGGACTCTTTTAAAAATTTGTTTGTAAAGAATGACAAGACATGACTTACATTCATTTCCTTTATTTTGTTGGCATAAGCAAGGCGCCATGTTTAGGTTAACAAAATAGCATTTACGTTTGTTTGTTTACCTGTGTACTGTCGTGTTTGGCTCCTGGGTCGACGGGCAAAGGATGCCGACGGGGAAACGGGAAACAGATATTGGTTCCGGGTGTAATTGGGAAGGGTCCAATGCAGTCGTGGGTACAGGGTGTTTCTAAAGGTGCTGGCCTTGATCAAGCCGTCTTTTGGAAGTATCTTATGATGGGGGAAATTGGGTGAATGTGAAATCTTTAAGTGTCATGTTGGTGTAGGCAATTTCAGTATGTCTGTTTAGTCTCAGGGTGTGATTTGTGGTGCTTGTCTAATTGTTTGTTAAAGGTTCCCCTGTCTATTGTAAATGGTGCTGGTCGCCTTGTATATGTGTCTCCTGTTTGTGTTGTATGAGGGAGAGAAGTCTGGTGAAGTGAGAGTGACACGGTATAAGTTAGATATATATAGAGCTATTGAGCTGCAGTCCTCTGCTGTATTTTTGAACTGCTGTGAGTTCTTTGCAAACCTTTGCTATTTAGCTATTTCTTTTTTGTTTCCTTATTCTGTATTTTTGGACTCTTAACAGCTTGATATTGGTCAAGCCTTTTTCATTAAATTATTGTCCAAATCCATTACTGCCTCTGCGTTCTTGGCCAAGCCCAGTATTTTTGCGAATGGCTACCCACTCGGTCCCGTTACACAGTTTTCTTTAACATAGTTTGTGTGCCCCATCTCATTAGTGTTTGATCTGTTATGGTCAAATACTGAGATAAATGTCTTTTTATTTTTTAATTGTTCAAAATTAGCATGAAGATATGCCTATTAAAGATGCTCTATGCAATGCTGTTCAACGTCACTTCTGCTAACGTTTCACATAAATACAAAACAAAACAGAGCAAGCTCCCCCCTCCCCCCCCAGTGTAATCGTCGTACCTTAGTCAGAATAAGCAGTGTAATTATCACCGTGTTGTTATGTTGCTTTCATGAGATGGCTTTGGAGATGACTGTTATTTTTGCATGTGAATGCTCTCACAACAAGTAATCGTAACTTTTACCTGTCCAATAAAAACGTGCCACCTCTGCATGACTGCATCCGATTGGAAGTTCTTTTGCCGGCGAAGTACACCGTTCAAACGAATCCCCAATGAATCCCCAAAGTAAGCCCCCCTGGGGCTTATTTTGTTGCTTCTCAATTTCTCTTCTTTACGCCTTATATTCCTCAGAGCATCTTTTCTTCAGACGTGCCTCAGCCATTTTTAAAAAATAATTTACCGACACAGTATTGCTAACTCACACCCGGATTCACGCTGTACAATCAACACTGTCGCACGCACATTAACCCCCACCTCTTCTTGACGATTGGTTGGCCGTTGTCTGTTATTGCTTTGGTGCACAACCTCCTGCCCCTAGTGTTTGTTTTGGTATTGCAGCTTCAGTGTTTTGAGACCGGTTTTTTTCCCAATGTATTCAGCAGGCAGACAGCAAGCCGATCAAGGGGTGGTAGAAACGGGTTGAGATAAAAATGAAATTGAGCTAAAATCTTGCAAAATTGCATAGAGCACCTTTAAGTGTAAAAAAGCTCAAAAACATCTGGCGTTAGCAAGTTAACAACATAGGCTAACTATTCCTACAACACAGTAGGTTTTTAGAGCAGGTATTTGTACATCCAGAGAACAGAGCAGTAGGCCTAATCGAGCCTAAAGAAAATGTATGTATTCATTTTTTGCACCTTTAAAGCATGTTTTTTTTTCTTTAACCTTTGCAAGTAGGTAGGTTTGGACTGCAAGGTTTTCTGGATGTTATTTTTATCCAAGAAGTTGCAGAATTGCTCATATACTATTTTAACTATTATATAGGTTGTTAATTAGCCACATCAGCATTTTCTGAATAAATGTCTTAATAACAGATGTCTTGATGGGGGCATTAATATCCTGCTTTAAAGCGTTTTAAATCTTCAGAGAGCAGTCTTAGAAAGACCAGTAGGGACTGGGTCCAGTAAACATGGGGAGTCCTTACATAATAGTAAGTCATTTCTGATATATTGTTAGGGCTTGCTGTTATTTATTCAAGTATTTGTGATACAAACTGTACTACAAAAGTCCTACACAGAGAACTACAACCCCCGAAATGGCATCATATTTGGTCAAGCCTGAATGTTTAATTAGGCTGTTTTAGTCAGGCTAAGTCACAGGCTAGTCATTTCTCGGGGATGACATTGGTTTAGGTGCTTTTCAACTTTTAAAATAGAAATAACTTGTTCAATTTTATTTATATAGCGCATTTTTACAAAAGGCATGTCTCTAGGCGCTTAACACAAAGAGGCCCAATGAGCAACAGGGGCAAGGAAAAACTCCCTATCAGCGTTTTGATTCGTAGATTACATTAAAACTTACAACTGCTAAACCTCTTTAATTTCCCGTCTAGCACTGTAAAGGAGGCATATTTTTGGTTTGCGTTCTGGTGGGATGTTTTGTCTGGGTATTACACAAATCTCACTGGTCCTTGTTATCTGTTGGTGATCTTCACACCTTTAATTAGGAGGTGTACTTGCTTACGTTGCCTATGAGTGAAAATGTAAATCCCTTTAGGTTTTATGGTTGAAAAGGGTCAACGACACAATAACAAAGGATCACTCATTTGGTGCGACAATGGTAGCAAAAAAGTGGACAAAAAAATGATCTTTTGGTTAGATCCAAATGTGTGAACATGTTTTTAGGTTCTCGTTCTAACATTTTGTGGCCAACTGAACCCCTATAGCTGTCATATTGGTCACATCCATCTGGGTTATTGAACATCATTTATTCTGGTACTAAGTGGTGCCCAGGGAATTATTTGTTGATTAGTTGTTGTTGCTGAAAAAAAGGGATAGCTTTTGAGTTCAACTGCCACTGGAGGACTATGTAAAGTCGTATTGTACATTTCACTTTATGTAGCCAACCATGTCCGAGCCTGCTGGTGCTAAAATTTGAGTTCATACAGTTTTGCTTTTATTAAAGTTCCCTGGGAAATTGCCATGAATTTTGGTTGTGTATGTTAAACTCTGGACAGCTGTGTCCAGTCTTTTTGAGTTTGTGAGGATACGGCATTTGCCTCACCCCTAACACACCACACGGAAGCAGTGCAATATAGTATGGCTCACCACTGCTTGTCAGGAACCTTTTCTTGTTATACTCCCCGCCAAGAGCCCCTTTTACACCTTTTCACTGGCAACCAGTCTCAAAGACATAAAAGTAGGCACTGTAGCCGAAAGCTGGTTGAAGGTAGTTTGGCAAACAACTGACTGCAGGTAAGGTACAACTGACAAAGTACAGCTGACTTTGCTGGCCTGGTTACGATTCCATAATATAGTAATGCAACAAGTCTCTGGTATAAGTAGTAAAGGTGGAAAAAAGTACTGAAAAATGCTCAGTGGGGATGTTTGAAACAGGACATACTGTTGCAATTATCTAACACATTTACCAAATAGCCCATAGCTTATATTTGTCACATTACAGGTGTGGAAAATAAGCTGTGTCATTTAGCCTAGCAACATTTTCATATCATCATGATCTGGTACAGAGCTTTTAACATCAGCTAGGCCTAACAATACCCCCCCCCCCCTTCTTAGTAGCATGGACTGTATGGTCTGAACAAGTTTTGACACTTTTGACATCTTCTCTTGCACTCATTACTCAATTTTGACAACTGTACCAAGCTATACAGTCAAATGTGTAGACCCTTTTACACACACACTGAGCCTCAAACATGGGTCTCCCGCACCTCCCTTGAGCAACACATACAACAATCAACATTACACTGTGAGCAGGTTAAATAATATGAAATAAAAACAGACCATGAGTGACTGACTGTGTGTTTACACCAAGAGTGACAGTGTCACTGTGTTTTCACAATTAGAGTGATTTAATGTGATCACACCAAGGCCGACTAAAGTTGTAAAATGGGCCTGATGTAAAAGAGAGGACAGTTTCTTTAACCAAGTTGTCATTCTTAGATCAGTAAAAAAATTTTTTTACTATAATGGTAGGGTCCTGGAAAAATAGAGCTATTTTTTAATTATTATTGGTTTTTACCAGAATATGATGGGTTAATGTGTTCTACCAAATGGATGAGCTGATCTACAAACGGTTAAATTACCTTTTACTTACCAACACTGGAAATGACTAATGTAGGGAATGCTTTTATTAAGGTTCCTGCATAGATAGGTAATTTGTTAAAGCATTTGGCATCAGAACATATATAACTATACAAAGTGAAAATGTATAAAATACCTAAAAATCTGAAAATGTCCACACAAATGTTATTCAAATCTAAAAACAAATAATAAGCACATTATTAAAAATGATCATCCCTTTTTAGTTAAATCTCTGAAGGCCTTTACAGTACTGTGGGTTGAGAAGTGTCATTATTAATTATGATAATAAAAAGGTGCCCATGCTGTATTGCTGTATTTAAAGCATGGCTTGTAGCAGCAGTCTCTAGCAGAGCTGGCTCTAAAGGATCCTCAGACAGCAGTAGCAGTTGGCTGGTAAAGGCCTCAGTTGCTCTTCAAAGCTCCCCAAACGATCAAACCAATAACTACAGCCAGAATCGCCAAAATAATGATCAGAATGCAGATCTTCTTTCTCGACTTGCGCTAGAAACATAAATAATACTGTGTTAGAATTGTCTAATAAATATTTGTAAATGCACAGAGGATGGTCTACAAATAACCTTTGCTTTGCACATGTGTTTTGATATCCACAAATGTAAATTTTATATTTGCAACTTGTATTTTGAAGTGTGCATTTGCAAAACAAACAAAGAAGAAAATGTAATTCAGGACTTGTGGATCACCAAATACAGTACATGCCCTAACACCTTTCCTAGCCTATCACGCATTAAAAATCCACTAGATGGAAGTATTGTTCTAGAGGCATTGATACCAATTTGGCAATTAGCTCTACAAGGCTCAGCTAGTGGGGAATTCAATGGTTTATCTAATTTTTGTGTTGATATTTGTATCTGCACTATGCTATGAATGTCATAGCATAGAATGCTAAGATAGAATAGACATTCTATCTTCCTGATTTATTTATCTGACTTCCTAATAAAATGCATTACATTTACATTACATTTATGCATTTAGCAGACGCTTTTATCCAAAGCGACTTACAAAAAGAGGATAACAATCAAGCTACATAGCAGAAACCTTAAAGAGAATAGTGCTAGGGAATAGTGCTTCAGTTCAATTAAGTGCTAGGATAGAAGATGTTCTCTGAATATGCACCAACAATAGTTATGTGTACCTGCTGACAGTAGGCGATTGTGTATGGCCATAGAAAAACGTAATGTAAAAACTTGCTAAGCATCGTCACAGGCAATTAATTAATGTTATGCAATTAATGTGCATACACACGTTCTTGACTTGTTCGTTATGACTTAAAATATTTAATTTGTTAAATCTAAAAAAAAAAATTTTATTGTAAAAATGAAAGAAAAAAAAAAAAGTTGAACATTTGTTTAAACATTGTACTCGGCCTCCATCTGGTTTGCTCTGAACAGTAGCCTATAGCAGTTAAATCTTTTTAATACATGCTTTCATATTCCTATGAATTACAATCTTATCTTCTATACAGAGGCTTACAGAATGTATAATGCATGATTATTTGGATTTCCAGTTTTGATAGTAGGCATATAGCCTATTCTTTCCAGTCCAAAATAATTGTATTTTAGACATTTACAGTACATGTACTAGGCTTATGTGCAAAATATTATTCGCTGAAATATTGTGAAAATCTGCTTAACCATACGGCTGCAAGCTACACTTGTAGTTTGAGGGGAAAAGAGGAAATAGTTTGACTTCTGACAATTCAGTCATGTGAAGCAGACTATACCTAAAGACTTCACCTAAAAAAAGTGAAAGTTAACACCATGTCGCATATGCAGGCAATACAACTGGCCATTTTGCGCCAAGTTTGCCAAGAGCAGTTTGCCACAAATTTGGAGTTATAACTAACTTTACTTTGCATGCTTCCAAGACGACCCAGCAACATTTATTTTACTGGTGATTAGAGTGAGGTTGCATTAGCACACTATTTACATATTAACCTATATTATATTAATTTATATTAAGAACATTAAGTTAAGTCTCTTTTATTGTCAATTCTCTACATATACTGGACATACAGAGGAATCGAAATTACGTTTCTAGCTATCCCACAGTGATGCGCATGGTCAGGAGAGCCAGAGGCTGCTGCGTCTACATGCGCCGCCTGCTATGGCATTCACCCAATCACACACCCATTCACACACCAGTGGAGGGGATTACCATGCAAGGCTCCAGCCTGCCACCAGGAGCAATTTTGGGGTTCAGTGTCTTGCTCAAGGACACTTCGATGGAGTCAGGTAGAGTGGGTTCGAACCTGCAACCTTGCAGTATGAACGGCTCCTCTACCACCTGTGCCACCACCGCTACCATTATATATGTACATGGTCATATGGCTACATCAATGCCTAGAACAATACAGCTACCTAGTGGATGTCTTTTGTGTGGTAGGCTAGTTGTGGCTGAAACAGAGATCGTCTCAAAAATAAAATAAAAAAAGTCTCAAAATCACGTTGGGAGGAAACCAGTGATTTTTGGTGATCCACAATATCTAAATATGTGGGTCTTGTTTGAACTGATGTTGAACCCAGTAGTTTTACATTTCTGAGCTATTCCTGATATTTCTATATCAGTTTCTAAAGAGCAACATATGCATGTTTACCTGATAGTCAGCAGCTCTTGCCAACTGCTGAGTGGCAGACTGGACATTGAGGTCAGCACTCTCAACATTGGCCTCTATGCTGTCTGAAAACACACACAGGAGGAAGTGTAAGAACCAGTGTTACCACAAGAACCATCAGTCTACCACTGTGCTAGAGAAGAGATGCCCACTCAGGGAGCAACTTCTGAAATGGCATCCTGTTATAAATAATTAGGCCTAAATGCTTAATCAAGCTTGTTTCACTTGTTATATAATTTCTAGAGAAAATTACAGTTTACGTATGTGCTTTTCAACTGTTTCACAAAGAAACCCACTGGAAAAGCCAAATATGTTTTAGGCCCACACAGTAGTTAATGATATAAAAACATTCAATTTTATAATCCCATTTGTAATGTCTATACTTGGACCTTTACTATTCAACCTGTATATGCTCCCACTTGGTCAGATTATCACTAACTACTCAATTTCTTAAAATAGCTATGCTGATGACACCCAAATCTACATTTCATTGTCCCCTGATGACTATACCCCCCTTGAAGGTCTCTATCAGTGTATTGAACAGATAAATGACTGGATGTCCTTTAATTTTCTACAGCTAAACAAAGACAAGACTGAGGTGATTATATCTGGAAACAAGAAGAAAAGATCAAAGGTGGCCACTGCGCTCAACGCAAATGGGTTCACAGCCAAAGAGACCGTTTAACCTTGGAGTCATCATTGATAGTGACCTTAACTTCAGCAGTCATATCAAATCAATCACTAAATCAGCATACTATCATTTAAAAAACATCTCTAAGCTGAGAGACCTAATGTCAAGTAAGGACCTTGAAAAACTTATTCATGCTTTTATCTCTAGCAGAGTTGACTACTGCAATGGCCTGTTAACAGGCCTACCCAAAAAGACCATTAAGCCCCTTCAACTCATTCAAAATGCAGCTGCTAGGGTCCTTACAAGAACAAAAAGAACTGACCATATTACTCCAATTTTAAAATCCCTGCACTGGCTTCCTGTGAGTTTTAGAATTGATTTTAAAGCACTGTTACTTTTATTTAAATCTATGAATGTCAAAGGCCCTGTTTATATTTTAGACATGTGTCAGAAATGTACTCCACTGAGGTCTCTAAGATCTGTGGAAAAGAATCTGTTGATCAGACCCACTGTCAGAACAAAAATTGGTGAAGCAGCCTTTTCTTATTATGCTGTGCAGCTATGGAGCCAACTTCCAGAAAATATAAAAAATGCACCTACCGTTGACAGTTTTAAATCAAGACTGAAGACCAAATTATTTTCTGATGCTTATTCCTAATGCCACCTGATTTTAATTATTTATCTGTTTTGGTTTTATGATTAATTTTCTCTTGATGTTCATTTTATGTTCATTTTTACCTGATTGTAATTATTTATCTATTGTGGTTTTATTATCAACTTTCTTTTAATGTTCATTTTTTACAAATATTTTAATTATTTGCATTTACTATTTATTTATTTTCTGTTAATGTTCATTTTACTATTTATTTTCTTAAATGATCATTTTACTTCATATATTTTATATTTCCTCTCCTCTTTTTTCATCTATTTTGTTCATCTTTTTATTATCAATTTTCTTTTAAATTCTCTTTTAAATTTTTTCATCTATTTTATTCATCTTTTTATTATCAATTTTCTTTTAAATTCTCATTAATGTTCTTTTTATTATTTATTTTCTTTAATGATCATTTTACTTCATATATTTTATATTTCCACTCCTTTTTTTTTTTTTTGTTTAATCTATTTTATTCATCTTTATATTATAAATTTTCTTTTAAATTCTCAATTTTAACACACACGTTTGTTGCCTTGTATTGTATTTTGTTTTGGTCTCTGTACAGCACATTGAGTTGCCACTGTGTATGAAATGCGCTTTATAAATAAAATTGCCTTGCCTTGCCTTGCCTAAATTTTAGAATCCCATTTGTATCATAAAAATCCACACCTTTTTCCCATTTCCTGTGTAGCCTACTGTATAAGGTATAGCTATAGGCATTAATACAGCACGTGAAGGTCTGACAGCATGTCTTTTTTGTCATCTCAGTTGCCATCTCAGTACAGTTATTATTCATTTGAGTGTATATGATCTTCACATGTTTAATTGGCCTTGCCCATGAGTGATCTTGCAAATCCCTCCAGGCTTCATTGTAAAAAGGTATCAAAGACATAGCATGCCAGTATGACTAATGATCCACCCCCCAACACACACACACACGGCAGTACAACATAATACTGACCCTGCACTTGTGTGGGTGAGTGTGTATTAGGGCTAATATGCATGTGTAGCAAGGCATTATCCAAGAAATATCTGTGCAATAGCTAATACAATATAGCTACTGTAGCAAGAGTCCAGTCCAGTATGACCAGGAATCAAGGTAGGTATGTGTGTGTGTGAGACAAAGCGAAAGAAGCATCATCACATGACTATCTCCTGTGAAACATGAGGAATGAAGTCTTACCAATCATGTCTCCCTGCTCATGGACCATCATTCCCAAGTCTTTAAAGATTTCATTGATATCTGTAATGTCAGACTGAGAGCAGAAAAACACATATACCTTTCAGTTCACAGTTCTATTGTAAATGGTATTGTATAAAGTAGTGAAGTTAATTGAACTTAAATGATTACATTTTGTGAGATATATAAATTTAATACAAGACACTAGACCATGTGTGCACTCAGTATGTGCACTCTCAGATAAAAGACAACAGACATTAACCACACAGTAACCACTTGTGGCATAAATCTCCACGTTTAGCTACAAGCTAGGATGACCCCTTTGTGCTTTGCTCTATTCAAATCATACAAATTAAATCAGGAAAGCATCAGGAAAACCCAAAAGTGACGTTAGAAAGTGTTCTATGAGATGCAGACTGTATTCACGTTTTCGGCTTCTCAAGTTCAGAGAACCGAGGACACAATAGTGTCTGTAAACGTATTATCGCTCCCCTTTTAACATTACCGTTTTATTTTAGCGCGCTACGTTTGCACCTACGCTACAAGCAAGCAGCAGGTCAATATGCTGCAACGGTAGCCCCAGATGGAGCCAAACGTCAAATTAGAGCTGCTCAATTTGAAGCATCATGACATTTGTTTTTAAGAACTTAACGCAGACTAAAGAAGTGAACAGCCACTTGCAAGAACTCTGGCCCAAAGATAAATGATGCTGGCTCAACAACTTCGAACTTCATCAAGGAATTTTAGGACACACAAGGATAACGTTAGGTCAGTGAATCTTGTTTTGGTGAAGGGGAAATTTAGCTTGAAGGTAGCGTTACTGCTACCGCTACGAAAAAAAAACATTACCATTTGATTTTATATCGCGCTATGTTTGCGCCTACGCTACACGCAAGCAGCAGGTCTGTTTCTCAGCAGTAAATCGGTTAACTATCTGAGCTATAAACACGCAATAGGATGTCAGCCTTTATGACAACGTTATGCAGAACCATTTACCATTTAATATTATGTAGACATAGGCTACGTTTTAGTTTCAGCACTAATATCAGAGGTTATGAAATGCTATGATAGATGGCGATATGCATCTTTACCAGGAAATTAACGTAGGCTATTACGTTTGTATAGTAAACATTCCAAGTTCACCTAAAACCCCGGTGTTCAAACTTGGTAATAGAAATGCAACACTGGGGCTATATAAGCACAGAAGCCTGGGGGAAATGCTACATTAGTATCTGTTGTTATGCTTGCTAGCCTACCAACACTTTAGTGACCGAGTGTACAGCAACTTTTTTTTTGCTTCGCAATAACCTGGATATCCAAGTAGCATCAAGTAGGCAAACTGTTAAGGCCATAGAAATACCAGTCTAAAATTCTATGGTTATGGCGACCAAAAAATTGGAATTTGACTGAATTCTAGCGTGGTATACCGAATCGGTTGTGGTTGGAGAATAGTTGAAATAGATCCTGGTTTCAGGCGTAGTGTTAAGTCAAGTCAAGTCAGTTTTATTTGTCAATTTCTTCACATATACTTGACATACAAAAGAATCGAAATTACGTTTCACACTTGTCCCATGCATAGACGTTGACAACAATAAAGTGCAGATGCACAACAAAAAAAACTATTTTAAACAATAAGGTACTGTTAAGTAAAAAAAAAAGTGCAAGTAGGCTTAAGGCATTATACTTAGGTAACACACAGTATATATAAGACAAGACATAACATAAAGTAAGTGTTCTAGCAGTGTTGTTTTGTTGTCTTAGTGCAATACAAGATTTTAGCAGCAGTAGTATTAAATATAAATAGTGGTGAAAAGTGGTATAAATAGTGGTAGGAAGAATACTAGAATATATAGCAGCAGGTGTGTGCAATTTGCAATGCAGAGGTAGTTATTTTCAGTCCAGTGTTGTTTTGTTTTTTGGTTCAGAGTGTTTGTTTCCTTGTTGGGGAGTGTGTGTGTGTGTGTGTGTGTGTG
>JAGFZM010000075.1:1602602-1630533 GCA_017657215.1 Limnothrissa miodon
AGAGGAAGACAGGAGAATGCACTAACCTCACTTGAAAGGAACAATACGCGTAAAGGTATCACAGTTACTCTAATATATGCCTGCCAGACACAGCAAGAGCACATGGGAAGAAGCCAAATGGGTAAGGGGGTAGGACCTCACTCTAAAAATAGATGGCAAGTCTACCAGACTGGAGAACTTTTTAAAAACAACAAAAAAAAACCCCATATGTTTATGCCTCAAACCAATGACCATGTCCTCCTCCTCAGCTGATCTGTAATTGGTCAGCTTGTTTAAAA
This sequence comes from Limnothrissa miodon, assembly GCA_017657215.1. Lineage (NCBI taxonomy): Eukaryota > Metazoa > Chordata > Actinopteri > Clupeiformes > Clupeidae > Limnothrissa > Limnothrissa miodon. The sequence continues at coordinate 1,602,881 of JAGFZM010000075.1, forward strand.
GACAACCCATGTGGAGGTCAAACAATAAATCTTATGAAATGAAAGAGCATTTTGGCCAGATCCTGGAACACCTTAATAAGGGAGAAATTTAAAACAAAACAAAAAAAAAGCTAATTTACAAAACAAGAAAATTTATAATAAAAGAAATACGGGGGCAATATTACTCTTAGGACAAAAGTAGTAAAATGCAGCCTATTAATTAAGTTGTTCATACAGACTTAAAAATGATTGGAGTACCACAACGTTATCATATCACAATGACATATCATTCTGAAAGCAAATTTAAATTTGATGAATTTCGCCCCAAAGCTTTACCAAACAAGATCATTTTAAATGCATTTCTAAACCAGCTGTAAAACAGGGCATATACAATGGGGTTACAGGTTGAATTAAAATAACCTATCCACACAACTAAGTCAAATACCAAAGGTGGTATAGAATATCCAATAAACGGATCAATTATGTTACACACAAAAAATGGCAGCCAAAGTGACAGAAATACACCCATTATAATAGTAAGTGTTCTTGTGGCCTTTCTCTCCATTTTTGAAGGAGTTTTTTTCCTATCTATATATTGCCTGTCCTGAATTGACTGAGCTTGTTTCTGTGCAACAATGTAAATTTTTGCATATATGCAGAGCATTGCGAGTCCTGGAATGTAAAATGAAAGAATGGAAGACAAAGCACCAGACAGTCCACCTTGAAATAAAATACAAACTCCTTCACAATAGAAATTATTGTAGTAAAATTCCTCATAGCCTATAATATTGAGCTCTAGGAAAACCATCCCAAATCCAACAAGGGCAGGCACACTCCAGCTGATGAAGATCATAATCAAGGTCACTGATGGAGTAATAGTATTTTGGTAACTGAGTGGGTGACATATCGCATAATATCTGTCAACAGCAATGAAAGACAGGTTCAAAATGGATGCGTTGCAAAGCATTACGTCAATGCTCGAGTGAACCTTACAGTAAAAATGACCCAAATACCAGCAGGTTTCCACCGAACGCACCATGCAAGGAGGCATTAAAAAAGCACCCACAAACAGGTCAGACATAGCTAATGACACAATGAGATAGTTTGTTGGGGTATGGAGCTGTTTGAAATGGACCACAGTAATGACCACCAGCAAGTTTCCAATCACTGTTATCAGAACAGTGGTTCCAAAGAAGAAATAAAGAGGCACACGAATCATCACTGGATAGGTGACTTTTGGACAGGAATCATTCACAGATTCATAACACAGATGCACTGGATCGGGATCTGGGAAGGTCTGGTTCTTTCCTTCCATCTTACCTGATCAAATAATGAAAAAGAAATGCCTTAAACAATGTACAGATCTGTTAGACAATATATATGATTTTGCTGTGTCAATAATGGTAACGTTCCAGTAACATCACAAAAGTGCATAGAAACATTTTCCTGTGAGGTTTTGAAAAGATTTATAGTCCTAACAGCACATATTTGTCATATAACACAGCAATTGATTTTATTCAGTTATTAGGTTCAAATTAGTTATATATATATATATATATATATATATATATAAAAGGTAAAGCAATAAATATACGTCCATCTTACCTTGGTCAGAACTTAGTGACAACTTTGGGTAACAAAGACTCATATTTATCTCATGCGCTGTGGCTATTGTCCAGAGCTGTTTCACACATTTGCACTATCAGTGGTGCGTGTGTCCTGCCTCCCTTGGGTATGTCCCTGGTGTTACTTAACCCCCACCCCCTGGGGATTATTTTGTCTTTGGACTAAAGGAGACGTTTTATTGTTTACTGAATTTATTAAAGATTACACTACTACGCTAGCATACTACTCAAAAACTATAACTAACTATAACTGTTTCATGGAAAGATATATTGCTCGATAGAGCACATATATTGACACAGACTTGATTGATATATTGCTCGAGAGAGCACATTGACAGAGAGCACTTGATTGATATGTTTGAGAGAGCACATATATTGACACAGACTTGATTGTCTTGAAAAACAGACTTGATTTTAAGTTTATTTAGTTTTTTTTTAAACGGATGCTCTGTTTTTAAATTATTATTCATGAACACATTTTATAAAAAAGAACAATCGAGGGATTAGAACCTGGTGGTTCAGACATATGCAGTCAGACGAAAATGGAGAGTCTAAGATTCTGAATGCGCCAAATAACTATGCTAATTATGTTAATGGTTATTTCATTGACCTCCTCTTTGCTACATGATGAGGGTGTGGTCTACAGTTCACAGGCTGTTTGTTATGTTATGTCAGGGGTGTGTATTCCAAAAGCATTGTTGCCAACTTCATAGCTACTTCCTAGGCACTACGGACACTACTGTTTCGACGACATAGTCCAGACTATGCAACTTACAATGTTTTAACCAACTTAGTCTGATGCATCGGTACACAATGCAGGTGTTTCTCAAAAGCATAGGCTGGACGATCGCTCAGAAGTTCCATTGTTAAACTGCTTTGTTTAGACGACACCCAAAGAGCTGTTTTATATTGCTATATAAGATACGATCACATGATGTCTTCTTTGTCTTTTAGGGGTGACTGTTCCCCCTGTGATGCATTACTGCCACCTACAGTATGGATGAATGATCCCAAACCAGCGTTACAGGAAAGTAATTTTTTTGTTTGTTTTTCTTAAATGCTCATATAACCCCACTGATGTTTGAAATGACAACTTTGATGCAATGACATAAATGTATCAAGATTTACAGTTCAAAAACAAGCTGTAGGTGCACTCTGGGTAAATACGGTAGTTCTCTTTCGTTTCGAAGCCGAAATGTACGAATGGATGATGCCTATCATCTCCTTCTTTTTCTGATGTCAACTTTAACCAACCCTTTGAAAAAGGGCAGTAAGCGCTCTGATGCGCGCAGGCAACTACTTCGACAGCCCTGCGTGACGTCAGAAAGTCTATATCTTGACAGCGCTTACGCTTCAGGTCCTCTTTGTCTCTTTCACCTTGTCTACTGCGTGTTTTTCTGAGTCGCTCCGTTTGCTCTTGCAAGTATTCAAAACCAACGGCTTTTTTGAAAGCCCACCACAAAAGCTTTTTAAAAAGCTATTCTCCTGGATATCGATATTGCTCCAAGATTCTCACGTCGGTCCCTAATTTTGGAACCTCGAGACGCAAGATGGCAACTCGTCGTTGTACGGACTGCGATTGCCACATGGCGGTCTCCGACCTATCTGCTTTGTGTGCCTGGGAAGCGTTCTCCCAGCCTGACCTCTGCTCGGCCTGCGAACGCCTCCCTCCTGCGGCTATCGCCAATGGGCTGCCCGGCCAGTCTTCGGTGGCTACATAGACGTTGGCTAGCTGTTCAGCGGCTAGCCAGCTACCAGCCGCGGCCCATCTAGCAAGCCCTGCTAGCTCCATCGGCGCTGCCTTCGCCCGTGCGGCGGAATCGCCGCCTCAGATCGATGACTCAGATGATCCCGTCATCGAGGCGGTCGACGAGGAGGAGATCGCCTCTTTCCTCTCCACGAAGGGGTGCGCCACCGTGGAGTCCTTGCCGCCAGTCCAGAAGATCCACGCCGCTCAGCTAGCTAGCAGGCTTGGCCTGCCTCCACCTCAACGTTGTCCGGAGGGGCGTTTCGACCCTTTCTCTGGCACGTTGCCTTCCCTGGACGCCCTCCCCCTGCCTGCTCCACCCCACTGTCGTGGCCGACGTGCAGGCCGCCTGGGAGGCCCCCTTCGCCGCCATTGCTCCCATTCAGGGGCACGCGGGGTTCTACGCCATGGACCGAGCGAGCGCCATCGGCCTCATGCAGCTCCTGCGCGTCAAAGATGCGGTCGCTGGGTGTCTGGCGCCCTCTCCTGCCGCCACCTGGACATCGCCTCCCGAGCTCCCCTCCAAGCCGTGTCAGCGCACGGAGAAGCTCGTCGCCAAGGCCTTCATCTGCACTGGCCAGGCGGTCAGGGCGATGAATACGGCCTTTCTCCTGTCCTCTCTGTCTGAGGAACTGAGGAATCTCTCCTCCATGACAGAGAAGGAGAAGAGGCATCTGATGAACGCCCCTATCTCGCAGACGCGCTGTTTGGCCAGGCGCTGAAACTCCAGCGCGATCGTTTGGAGAAGACGAAGTCAGTGGCTCAGGCCCATCAGAAAAAGAAGGCAGACACGCCCAAGCCTGCGCCGCCGCCAGCTCCTGGGCCACAGCCTCTCGCGGGCATGCACCCTCCGCCACGTGTCCAGCAAGGCAGGAAAGGCGCAAGAGGCCACAGCGATCCTGATGCGATCGCGGGTGTGCGGCAGATCATGTCGTGCGACCCCAGTCCATTGTCTGCTCTGCCCCTGAGTGTTCCAAAAGGCACAGGTCCTCGCTCTGCAGTCCCCAGCTTGGAGCGTTCTCCCCCGCTTCGGCGGTCCTCTCTGATCTCACCCCCCCACGGGGCGCTGAGTTTGCCTTGTTCACAAGCACTCCGCACACACATTCCCGCCCCTCAGGGGCAATGTTTGAATATGAGCCCCGGCTTCGGCCGGAGGACGCTCTCTCTTTCTGCTCTGTCAGCGTTGTCGCGCACTGGGGCACCGGGTCGGTACCCGCCGCGCGCTCAGGCGCGGACCTCCTCTCCAGGGGCGTTCCGTGTGCAACCGACTGGCGCCTGTGCCCAGCCATAGTGCACAGCCTCTGGTCCCGCTTCGGGCGGGCCCGAGTCAATCTTTTCGCCTGAAGCGAGAACACTCACTGCCCAGCGTGGTTTTCGCTGGAACGAGATGCACCGCTAGGGCCGGACGCGCTGGCACATCCGTGGCCGCGAAATCTGCTCTATGCCTTCCCCCCGCTTCCTCTGATGCGTCAGGTGCTGGCCAGGATCAGAGCAGGGGCTCACAGGGTGATTCTGATCGCCCCTCATTGGCCATCTCAGAGCTGGTTCTCAGATCTGGTCTCAATGCTGGACGGTCAGCCGTGGACCCTCCCAGTCAGGAGGGATCTCCTATCTCAGGCTCACGGGTCGCTCTGGCACCCCAGACCAGAGGTGTGGAGACTGACGGCTTGGCCCCTGAACGGGGGCGTCTCTTAGAGCACGGCCTGTCAGCCGCAGTTATAGAGACTGTTCAAGCTGCTAGAGCTACGTCCACTAGGTCGTTGTATACGCTAAAGTGGTGCGTGTTCAGCACGTGGTGCAGAGACAGAGGCTGTGATCCTCTAGTCTGCCCTATTGGCGAGATGCTTGCGTTCCTGCAACACCTGTTCGATCAGGGTCGTACACCCTCCACACTGAAGGTGTACCCGCGGCGGCGGTCCCGTGGGTCTTCCCACCTCGGGCTCCTCGGTGGAGGGCTCTTGAGGCTTGGTTGTAGTGATCCATTCGTACGTTTCGGCTTCGAAACGAAAGAGAATGTTACGGATACTAACGTATCCTCGGTTCTCTGAGTGATAAGCCGAAACGTAAGCTTCGAGCCTCAAGTCGCCGACGCTGGCGAGCTTGGCAAAGAGGACCTGAAGCGTAAGAGCAGTCAAGATATAGACTTTCTGACGTCACGCAGGGCTGTCTAAGTAGTTGCCTGCACGCGTATGAGCGCTTACTGCCCTTTTTCAAAGGGTTGGTTAAAGTTGACTTCAGAAAACGTAGGAGATGATAGGCATCATCCATTCGTACGTTTCCGCTTCTCACTCAGAGAACCGAGGATACGTTAGTATCCGTAACGTTAATGTCACAGTAACGCAACAGCTACTCTGACAGCAGTAGTGGAAATGCTGCAGTCTACCAAGCAAGGGGGTTGAATATTGTGCAATATCATCACGTGCCCTGAGCAGAAATCAAACTTAGGGTAGTAACTCACTAAACAAGATACAAACGCAACACTCATAGTTTATTGTACTAACTATTTACCCATTGATATGCAAAAGCCAAGTTAGTTGTTTGCACATCATATGACAGTTATAGCCTTCAGTCATGAATTTCAGCGAGTAGTGCGGTTACTTTCTCCAGTGGAAGAAGGCTGGAATTGAGTCAGCTCCAGATCCTGGTTGACGCACTGCTGATTAAGAAGCTTTGGCAAAAAAGCTGGATTTGGTCAAAGTTACACCCCAGTGCCTCCTGAGTGCCACCGCTGATTAAGGAGACCATTATCTGCGCCCTGGTGAAAGGCTAAGCCATTTTGCAAAAAAAAAAAAAACTGGGCAAAAATGTCAGTTAATGTAGCCTTTATTACATCTCATTAAACTAGTATAATAGTAAAATTCAGCTTCTTACAGACACTTTGATGGCTTATTGTTATAGGGTAAATGTTTTTGCAGATGCTTTATTTTACATTAAAAAATAAATACCTAAGGCCCTATACAGCTCTATGGTGAGCCGTCACACTAATAATCATAATGTAAATGGCCAAAGCCAAAACTCAAAGGTGTGAAATGATGCAATTCCCATTCCCTAGTCAACAAATTCAGTCACTCTTCCCTCTTTCCCTCTTGCCTGAGCTGAGGGATTCATTAATGCCTCACAAGCAATCAGAGGTGTTAAGACCTATGTTTATATTTGATGTTTACTCACACCTAACAGGAGGAGGTCATTTTAGCTCCGTGTTTTGGTAGATTGGAAGGGTTGCATACAAAACAAAAATGAATCCCCAGTGTTATCAGTGTGTCTCTGTCTCTGATGTACTTGCTTGATTGCATCATTATGGCCAAGATATCTTTTAACATCACACTATTTACATTTCAATTCTATAATATTAAATATGTGTAAAGGTCAAATCTGATTCAAAACACATCTTGCTGCTAGGACCATGTATTCATAAGGTGGCCCACAATTTTAAACGACAATGCATTTTTTTGGCAGAAACCGCTGGGTCACTTGCTCACTAGCATGACAAATGTGTCCAAACGTCCAAATAGTTAATTCACATCTCCAGAAACACAGTTGCACTCTGATTATCAATCAGTTCAATTTTTAATTGAAAACTGCAGATGAGTGATAAAAGTGAAATTGAGTAAATGTATCAGTTGTATAACTGATAAATAGATGATCATAATCATGATAATTTTAATTTATATAAAGCCTTTCAATGGACCTAAGGTTTCTTGCTCACTGACTTCATTAAAAAAAAATATATAGTTTTTCTTTTGTCATGTTTGCTCTACATGTGTGTGATGTTGATCATCACTGTGCCAAAACGGACATGGCAGCAAGTAAAAATTAAATACAAGAACATTCTCCAGAATGGTGAGGGCCCTGACTAATACTTAAAGGAGAAATCCGGTGTGTACTGTACTGGAAGATGTTACCGAGTACAAACATATATCCAATGCCCACCTCTGTTCACCCCCAGGACTCCGCATTAAGCTGTTTTTAGCCGAAGCTTTCATTAACCTTACACTACTAGCTATAGGGGCACAGCTTTGCCTATGCAACTAAATCGCTATTTTTACACCATTAACAAGGTTCAAAGTTACTCCACACTTCACTGGTAGACTTCTGAGGGCCCTGACATTTAAAACGAGACGATGAGAACTTTGAAAGTGTACAGGTACTTTATTAAAAAGACAGTTTATAAAAACAGTACCTTCTCAGAATGTCCCGGTCGCTACCATCTTGAAATTAAATCATGATAAGTCGATTGACGAGCTAACCTTATTAATGTCTTTGGTCAAACTCTTTTAAGTTTCATCATCAGTTTCATTCATAAATATATATAGTTGGATAAGTTGAGCCAGGATAACCAAGATATCCTGGCTTAATCGCTTATCCTAATTTTGTGTAACAGGCCCCTGGAGGCAAAAAGTTAACATAAAGTTAATTCATTTTAGCTGGCCTGCTATTACTGTTACGCTATTCTTCTGTTATTTTGATATTGTTTAGAGTCCTATAAAAGAAACATAGCCAGGCTAACGCCGCATAGTGCTTCTGGTCAATTTCATTTACCTCCACCAACTAGTCAGGGAACTAATGATTAGCTTCCGTTCGCTCCGAATAGAAATCGCATCGGCCAATCAGCGAACAGATTGGGGGCTGAAGGCGATGACGTTGAACTCTAGCGCTCAATCTAAAATTCCTGGTGTAGTTCGAGCAGCACCAAACGAAGCTAAAGAGATGAATGTCGGCAAAGCTAAACGGTCTGTTTTGGAAACGATTCCTGACATTAAGGAGTTAAAGCCAGAACAAGTAAGTGAAACGAAGTGAAAGCAGCTGATCAAATCAGGCTATTTAGCACCTTGGTTAGCTGACATCACAATTTCTAACTGGCCTACCGTTTCAGCAATTAATAATTATTTAGGAGATATAACATTGGTTGGACTGAGCTGAAAACCGAAAGGGAAAAAGCAGGAAAACACGTAATGCTTATGATTTTAGGCTGCCATAAAGTTGTTTTACCCACCTCAGTTACACTGACCCGTGATGGTACCATTGTTTTGGTAAATTTTCGAGACTTTTTTTACCTCCCTCTGAGTTTTCAATTGTGTCGGTTCTCTGCCCCTTTTTTCAAGTGACGATGCACTTTCTCCAAGTGCTAATAATGTCCATGTCATTCTGTAATTGGACAACTACTTTAAGCATTTAGTGCACATTCTACTTCAGCGAAGCTGTGTACTGCTCAGAACCAGCCCGAGTTTAGATAGCTGATACTTATGTTTTCATCCTTTGACTTGCTGTCATATACTCAATATCAACTTTGAATTTGATATTGTTTGATTTGTAAGTATTTCGCAGAATTGACAACGGTCGTTAATACACGTGTTTTCGATATGCTCAAAAATACTACAATGATACCGCTAGGTGCATAGTATACGCCACGACCAAGCAGTAGCGATTGGTTGAAGCAGAAAGTATCCCGCACACCGTCAATCGAACAAATGCCTGTGGCTGGGGCTCAGACGCTTAGCACGAAGTGAAACGAAGCTAGCGTATATTATCCAACATTGTAATTTCTCTAAGAACTCTCTCTCAGAATGTCTTGGGCAGCTAGGTTGCCAATGTGGAGTGCGAAAAGTTGCACTTTGTAGCACACTCCAGATTTTGACCGTTAGAAGTGCACCATCCAGGTACTTGCAGCGCACTACATTTTGCTACTACCAGTAGTGGAAACGCACTAAGCCCTCAAACTACAGTAAGCATTCATAGGGCTAAAGTTTTGTCAGAACGTAAGCATATAGTAAGAAATGTTTAGTCATCCAGTTTTTAATATCCTGTAAGGAGTCAGGTTTTGATACTGACATACAGTCATTAGGCTTCATGAAGAGTTATAGATGAGTGTCATTTGCATAGAAGTGGAAGGTAATGCCATGTTTTCTAATAACAGATCCCAAAGGTAGCATATAAAGTGAGAATAGTAGAGGCCATAGTACTGGGCCTTGGGGTACACCATTTCTTTACTTCATGATGATTTATTATGTGCATGTACAAACTGGTATGGTATGATCTGAATCAGGCTAATGCTGAATCTTTGATGCCATTCATACTGTACATTGAACATACAGTGAAAGAGTGTGTCTGTAACATGAAAATCGAACTTTTAGCTGTGGGGTTGCGCCCATTCTACTTGCCCCGTGAGATAAGCTGTGTGATGGCGGTCGCTGTTTACATTCCGCCCTCAGCTGATGCCGATGTGGCGTGTGATGTCATTAACACAGTCACTTCCAGGCTTCTCACACAGCATCCAGATGCTCTCATACTAATTTCAGGGGATTTCATGCTAATCATGCTTCACTCTCTGCAAAACTTTTTCTGCAACACTTCTTTTAAACAATATGTGGAATGTCCCACAAGAGAAAATAAAACATTGGATTTACTATATGCAAATGTGAAGAATGCCTACAGGTCCACTCCCCTACCCCCCCTGGGCAGATCCGACCACAACCTGGTCCTACTCACACCCACCTATACACCACTTGTGCAGCGGCAACCAGTGTGCACAAGGACAGTGCAGTGCTGGTCACCAAAAGCCATTCAACGTCTACAGGGGTACTTTGAGATCACAGACTGGGATGTGTTCTGTGAGCCCCATGGAAATGACATCAACTCCATTACTGACTGCATCACAGAGTACATAACCTTCTGTGCTGATAACACAGTGCCCACAAAGACGGTCAGGTGCTTTGCAAACAATAAGCCATGGGTCACGAGTGAGTTGAAGGGACTGCTAAATAAGAAAAAAAAAGAGCTTTTAGGGAGGGTGACAGAGAGAAACTCAGGAGTGTGCAGAGGGAGTTAAAGGTGCGCCTGAGGGAGAGTAAGGAGGAAGCTGGAAAGCAAGCTCCAGCAAAACAATATGCGAGACGTGTGGAAGGGCATGAGAACCATCACTGGGATTAAGGCGAAAGGAGGTCAGGTTGAGGGTTCGGCATGTGCCCTCTGCCTGCCTCTCCCACCACTCCCAGTTCCATAGACCCGACTCTGTACACCCCCACATAAGGGCTTGCCTCACATGCCACCTCTGACACCCAGGGCTCTCCCCTCCACCCCTTAAAGGCGCTCTAAGCGATGCTGTGCTGAGGTCACTTCTTGTTGACGTTCGAAGTATTGTCAAACAAAACGGAGGATAGCTCACTCCTCCCCATCCCTCCCATGCTTCCTGAAAGACTCACGCGCACTAACCCCCACCCAACCCCTCCTCCAAATCCTTCTTGTCGTTTATTGGCTGGAACACTGTTTGTTATGCTTTGTTTTCGTTTGTTATGCTAGGTTTGCCCACTGTGTTTTTGTTGCCGTTTGTGGAGCCTGTTGGAGGCGGTCTGCGCTGCTGAACATTGCAAGTGTTGTATCTACCGCTATTGGCCACGGTGGCGCATTCTACAACGTTCGTTCGCCGTGTAATGACTAATTTTAGCATCCTAAACAGTATGAAAAGGATTAATTAAATGAAAAATGTTGCATAGTGGGCCTTTAAGGCCTTAAACCTCTTTGTCAGTCACCAGCAACCAGGTGAGGTGGCAGCTTGGTAGACTCCACATGGGCAAGGCCGCAGGTCCAGATGGCATCAGCCCCAGAGTCCTGAGGTCCTACGCTGACCAGCTGTGTGGGATTCTACAGCACTCAATGACTACAGACCGGTTGCCCTAGCATCGCACATTATGAAGGTGCTGGAGAGGCTGGTCCTGGACCACCTACGACCACAGGTGATTTCCTCTCTGGACCCCCTGCAGTTCGCCTACTGCCACAGGGTGGAGGTGGAGGATGCTATTATCTACCTGCTACAGAGGGCCCACTCCAACCTGGACAGAGCAGGCAGCATTGTGAGAATCATGTTTTTTTGACTTCTCAAGTGCTTTTAACACAATCTAGCCTGGGCTGCTGAGTAGAAAGCTGCAGAAGATGCAGGTGGACACACCTATCACCTCTTGGATCATAGACTACCTCACGGATAGGCCACAGTTTGTGCGCCTAGGAGACTGTGTGTCAGAATAGGTGGTCAGTAGCACAGGAGCACCACAGGGGACAGTCCTATCCCCCTTCCTCTTAACACTGTACACCTCTGACTTTCAGTACAGCTATGAGTCTTGCCATTTGCAGAAGTTCTCTGATGACTCTACATTGGTGGGATGTGTCAGGGGAGGTGAGGAAGTGGAGTATCGACAATTAGTGGACAGCTTTGTGGAGTGGTGTGGTGACAATCACCTGTGCTTAAATGTCACCAAGACCAAGGAGATGGTGCTAGACTTCAGAAGTACTGGGGCCAAGCTAACCACAATTTCTATTCTGGGGGAGGAGGTGGAGGTTGTGGAGAGCTATAAGTATCTGGGGGTTCACATAAGACAATAAACTGGACTTGAAGCACAACACAGAGGCTGTCTTCAAGAAGGGCCAAAGCAGGCTCTATTTCTTGAGGAGGCTAAGGTCTTTTAATGTGTGCAATAAGAAGCTGGAAATGTTTTATCAGTCTGTGGTGGCTAGTGCCATTTTCTTTGCTGTAATCTGCTGGGGTAGCAGCATCAGGGCCAGCGACTCTAACAGATTGAATAAGATGATTAGGAAGGCGGGCTCTGTTATGGGGTCTACTCTGGAACCCCTGGAAGGGGTGGTGAAAAGGAGGATGTTACAGAAACTGTTACAAATTATGGACAATACATCACATCCCCTTCACAGATCACTGGTAACGCAACAAAGTGTCTTCAGTTGGAGACTTCGCCAAATTAGTTGTAGTAAGGACAGATATAGAAGGACTTTCCTACCCACTGCAGTAGCAATTTATAATAAGTCCCCCAGGAGCAGAGAGAGAAGACTCCTCTTTTGAGGAAAACTTTATCTTTTAGTCTGGATGCAAATGCACTTTTACTTTACCCTGCTGGGAAGGGCTTGATTCTTGATTATGTTTTTGTATATGTATATGTGTATGATTGTATGTGTGTGGTTTTTAAGGATGCTGTAACAACAGAATTTTCCTTTGGGATGATTAAAGTCTGTCTATCTATATCTATCTATCTATCTATCTATCTATCTATCTATCTGTCTGTCTTTCTGTCTGTCTGTCTGTCTCTCTGTCTGTCTGTATGTTCAAGTCTATGTAGTAAGATGCCATGATCAATAGTATTGAAGGCAGCATTAAGATCCAATAGGATTAACATTCATATTCATCCATTATCAGATCAGAAAAGGAGAACATTGAAGACTTGTACTAGGACAGATTCTGTGTGCTCTAAAGCCAGACTGAAAGGTTTCCTGGATGTTGTTTCCATCTAAGAAGCTACACAATTGCTTAGACCCTTTCCCTCCATATTCTAGTCTAATGAGTGATTTATAATATTAGTATTGGATCAGCCAGGCGAGGGAGAGCAGTCTTAAGGAGATCAGTAGGGACTGGATCCAGTAAACATGTAGAGGCCTTACTTGAGATCAATGTAATAATTTCTGATATAATGGCGGGTCTAACCGAGTCAAGATATGCTACAGGTCAACTAGGACTAGCTGTTTCCATTGTAAGAGAACCAGCTGAATTTGAGGTTAAACTTGAGTGATTTATTGTAACTCTAGATTAAATGTTATCATTAAAAATAATTAATGAAGTCACTGCTGTTAGAGTTGGAGTGCGTCACTTCAATCCTACTTTTTGTTAGGCGAGATATTGTGTTAAAAAGGAATTCTGGGTTATTTTATAGTTATTTATCAGTAAATAGTAATATTCTGATTTTGCATTGTTAAGTGCTTTCTTATAATCTTTCAGGCTTTCCTTCCATGTGAGTTAGATACTTCAAGTTTAGTGACATACCACTTTCTCTCAAGTCTATGTGCAGCGAGTCTGTGCAGTATACCATGGGTCAATTTTATCTTGCTTTCTAATTTTCTTTTAAAGTAGTGCAATGTAATGTAGAGTAAAATGCATTTGTAACATCAGTTAATTGGTGAACTTAGGTATGGCTGGGAGAAGGGCCTTCTAATGTGAGTCATTTAGGGATCAAGAAGAGAAAGATTTTTTTCTATGAAGTCACTTGTGGTTTGGGTTATTCTTCAAGTGTCGTGCCAAATTGAGTTGGGGGGTGTAAATAATGTAATCTTAAGAGTTATTAAGTAATAATCAGTTAGTGGTAGGAGAGCAAGTTGTTCTATTTGTGCTCCATATGTCAGAACAAGGTCAATAGTATGACCATCTTTATGTTGGGGTGCATTTACATTTTGGCAAAAGTAATCGTGCTTTTGGAATTGAGGAATTCTGGAAAGGAATTTTGAGAATTTAGATAATATGTCAGCATAGGGGCCTGGGGGTCTATATAATTTTACAATTGTTAAGGGTTTAGTAGACCTAGATATGTCATTTGTTCTCTATATGAATGTATTTACAGATATATATTAGTATTTTTGATAAACTTGATTATCAGTTCGACACCTGTTAGAATATTTTCAAAACATAATCATAATTAAACAAACACTTTAAGGCATTCAAGGCAACTGAGACGAGCCTGGTTAAAAAAAAATCAGTATAAATATCAGGTGGAACATAGATAAAAATAGCCACATTAAACATTATTAGTGGCCAGCTTGGAGCTTCATACTAACAGTGAAGTGAAAATACATCTCATGTAAAAAGACTAAAAAAATATAAAATGAAAAAGGCAATATTTCAAGTCTTCAATGAGACCTATGTACCTTTGCTTTAACGGTAATTTAAAAATCCAATGCCTCTCTTGCCGATTTAGTTGTCATAATTTGTTGTGATCTATACCTGTACAGTATGTTTTAAAACTATCCTGTGTTTAGTCCTGTCAATGTAGAACACATTTTAGTTGCCCCTTCTGGCCTTATTGAGAGCGTGTTTAGAAGATGCTAGCAAGTATATCACTCAGAATGGGTGAACATGGTGAAGATGAGAGTTTCTGGAGACATCACACAAGCAGAATACTTTTTTTTTTTTTTTTACCATTCTGGATTCATAGACAATAAAGTCCTTTCTTCTTCTTTTGGTTATTGAGATACTGTGAAATCTTTTATATGTTAGGGTGTGCTGTCTCCTCACTTGATTTTGACCTCACTTGATGTTTTGCTTTAATATTCTGTGGCCACCAGGAGGGGACAAAGACCCTGAGCTAGAAAAAGATGTTGAATCAAGGCCAACAATGGGAGCCTGACATATATAAAATTACATATTTACAAAAATTTCTATAAATTCATTGCAAATGAACTTAAAGGGTTTGACATTTGAACTCTACTGTCTATCCTCTACCATACATTTCAAGAGTTTATCCTCTCACTACTATTAGGGGATTTATATGTCTTCGCAGGTTTCATCAGGTGAATATTTCTTATGTGAACAACTCACAACAACTCAATATTTCAAATGTTATCTAAATCCTATATACAGTGCCTTAAAAAGTATTCATACCCCTTTTCACATTTTGCCAGTTTGCCACAAAATTAAATGTTTTTTTTTATTGAGATGTTATGATATCGACCAACACAAAGTAACACATAATTTTAAGTGGAAATCAGCCTGATTGAATGGAGCGTGTCTGTGAACAGCAACTTTCACGTCGAGCCACAGATGCTCAATGGGATTTTTGGTGGACTTCGACTTGGCTATTTTAACACATATTCTTAGATCTAAAACTTTCCATTGTAGTCCGAGCTTTGTGTTTAGGGCAATTGTTTTGCTGGAAGATGAATCTCCTTCCCTGCCTCGAGTCCTTTGCGGCCTCCAACAGGTTTTCTTCCAGAATTGAACCCATGCATCATCCCATCCACTCTGACCAGCTTCCCTATCCCTGCTGAAGAAAAGCCTCTCCACAGAATGATGCTGCAACCACCATGTTTCACAGTGGAGATGGTGTGTTCAGGGTGATGAGCAGTGTTAGTTTTCCACCACATAGCGCTTTGCATTTAGTTCAAATCTGGTGTCATCTGACCAAAGCACCTTCTTCCACATGTTTGCGGTGTTCCCTACAACTGCAAATGGGACTTATGTTGTTCTTCCTTTCTTTTAACAATGGCTTTCTTCTTGCCACTCTTCCATAAAGGCCAGATTTGTTGAGAGCATGACTTATACTTGTCCTGTGGTCAGATTCTCCCATCTGAGCTGTAGATTTCTGCAGTTCCTCCAGAGTGACAATGGGCCTCTTGGCTGCTTCTGTGAACAGTGCTCTCTTTGCTCGCTCTGTCAGTTTAGGTGGTCGGCCATGTTTTGGTAGGTTTGCAGATGAGCCATACTTTTTCCATTTTTGGATGATGGATTGAACGGTTCTGTCTGAGATTAGTGATGTTACATTTGAACTGAGACTCCGAGGCTTGTGTCAAGCAAAAGGAGACGTGTCAGATAAAGCCCTGATTCGAGGCTTGCATCATTTCCAAAACATCACGTGATCGAAGACAACCGAGGCCACCTCAACGTTGTGTAGAAAGCCTCGTTTGGACTCCGTTGCTCCGTTTTGTGGCAGGATGTTTCAAGTATAAAGCTGTCCCATACGCAAATGTTCACTTGTGGCTTGTCAGTAAGTGGTTGAAGACAAGAGTTGCGATTTTTGCAACAAACACACATCCCCTGAAATGAAAATCCACTGCCATTTTGGAGCACACACAAAACACTATTTCCCAATGTATTTATCCTTGCACAAAGGTTTTTATGTAGGCTACACCAGCCTCTTCAGTGCGGTGTGAGCAGATATTTTCAATAGCAGACAAAGTTGTTTCAAAGAAAAGAAACAGACTCCAAAGGCTGTGGAACAAATACTGTTTTTAAATAAACATAATTAATCCCACCTCCCAAGTACAAGCACCTCTCGCCCAGTGTCACACAAGCATATTCACCAATACTGATCTAATTTAAAAAATCACTTCAACAATACTCTAACACTATAAACTTTGAGACAACATTATTCATTTATTCTTTAATGTAATCACTAAAAATACAAAGATCAATGAGGTGAAGAGCATACTAAAACAATTATTCATAATTGGCGTGAAACACAGACATATGAATGGCGTGGTCACTAAGGCGTTAGACCGGTAACAGTGCAACCGGGGTTCAATACCCATTAGGAACTTGAGGATAAGGGATTCACACAACACAGAAACGCCTGACCTGCTGTTTTGTCTTCTATTATTCCTGTGTATTTAGCCAAAGATGGAACCAGTGCATTAAAAGCTAACCCATTTTTGAAACACTGCACGCCGTGTTGTTGTTGGATGGAAGTGAAGACGCAGTCTTTAGCATACTTCAGAGAGTTTTGTTGTTGTGCTCAGACCCTTTTTATTTTTCTTGTATTGCGTTCACCAGTAGGTGGCCCCTCTGTGCTTTGACGCTTCGAGAAATGAATCACTTTTCAACAAAGTGTTATGGAGCTTCGTCTCGCCATCACTATCTGAGATGTTCAAAGTATGGGATAATTTTTATAACTTAACCCTGTTTTAACATCTCCACAACTTTATCCCTGACCTGTCTGGTAAGTTCCTTGATCATGATGCTGATTTTCTCTAACCAATCTCCAAGGCCTGTGAGCAAATTACACACAGCTGTACTCAATTTACTGATTAGGGGACTTCTGAAGGCAGGTTATTGCACTGCATTGTTTTCAGGGGTATTAGAATAAAAGGGGCTGAACACAAATGCACACCACACCTTTCAGATTTATATTTGCTTAAAATCTGAAAACCATGCATCGTTTTTGTTCCACTTCAAAATTATGTGCTACTTTGTGTTGTTCTATCACATAAAATGTCAACAAAACATATATTTCAAATCTCTCTGTGTTATAACCACAGCCTGTTTCCTGGTCTCCATAATCATCTGACCAACAATCATTTGAGTAGAGTTGAAAAGTGGACTACTTTGAATAATCCACATAAACATGTCATGGTCAAAAATGGATGCTAAGAAATTTAAATAAAACATCAAAAAGCATCACTGCCTGTGCCTTTTATAATTTTATAAAAGCAAAAATGCACTTGCATGTAAAATGGAGGCAGCCATGGGGGGCATACACAACATCTTCGAATAGCAAATCTGAGTTCAGTTTTCTCTTTACACTGTTAAAGCCAACTCATATTGCTGCTATTGTGAGATTTTTTTCTGTTTTCTACACACCTGGGGCCTGTACTACGAAGCGGGGTTACTGGCTTATCCGGGTAAGTTCGAGAGTAACTTGATGACGTGTGGCATAACTTCCCGGCTAACCCATACTACAAAAGGTGGATAGGTTTAAACCGAGGTATGCTGCCATGGCAATATACGCCACACGCCAAAACTGGTCCGAGCAGTTTTAGTTCTTGGTTAACCCGAGGTTTGCGCTAACCACACCCTATAAGTACCACCCCTTCGCCAACATTTTCGCCTAAGCCAATTAATGGCAACAGTAGGATGATCTGTTTGACATTGGCGCTCGCGTTGTGAGGTGCTCTCTTTGCAGGAGCATGAAAGCAATTATGTCAATCGCGAATCTTTTTCACAGCATCAGTGTGCAGGTGTTGGGTATGAGGTGTGTTTTGATATATTATATACTACCCCATAACCCACATAAAGTATTAATTTGCATTTTGTTTGGGAGATTATTCTGAAAATGATAGCCTATAAATAGGCTTACTAATTTCACATTTGTTCTCTAATCCTTTAACATGTTTTAAACGTCTTTCTGTCCAACCACATGGGGTGACCTTGTTAATTTACAGGGGTAATGTTTTGCCTCAACCTTCATGCAAAAGTTTTAATGACCAAATAGCCTTAAATTCTTAGATGACATGTGATCAGGCAAGTCTGGATGCAAGATGACCAGGCTCAGTCCAAGACTCCCGCATCTTTATCCTATCCTCAAGATTTGAAGAAGGCAATCACAGCGTCTTGGATTTTTTGGGGGACAACTGACATATGACATTTCAATTTCATCACAGGGCGTTTTAATATCGACTGATATGGCACTTCTGTAGCCTACTGTGTTACATTTTAGGCGATTTTAAGAATTATTTACAAGCATTCAGCAAAAATGATTTCAAGCATTCTGCAAACTAATAATATCCCGTAGCCTAAGAAACTTGTGGCAATAATGTTTCACTTGCTACACATTTACGATCGGCAGTGCGTTGCCAAAAAGCCTGTCTTTCATTGTTCGCGGCTTTAATTTCCCCTGAAGAGTACATTTGAACTCTTTGTAGCTTGTCTTGATTATTGTGTATTTCCCATCAGTGAAATAAGGTGATCGCGCCAGCGTTGACAAGGTTTACTTGCGCTGAAATCCGCCCCTTTTATGTGAACGCGCACAAACTCAAGTTAGGTTAACGCCGGTTCAACAAATCAACCTCATAACCAGCGTCGTAGTACCGATTAACACCAATCAGGATAACCAGAGTTTGTCAACCCCGGTTTAACAAGGTAACCCTGGGTTACTTCTGGGTTGGTTAAACTCCCTTCGTAGTACAGGCCCCTGTTCATGTCTCCTGGTGCCCCTAACATAAACGTCTCCAGATATTCATGTGTCGTCATCCTTGGCACAATCATCATCAATCAAGTCTGCCCAACTCTGTAAACACAGAGCAAAATGATCAGTGTGTGTAATGGGTATGTAATTGTTGAGAGAGGGTTCCTCACTCTGTCTTTGTGGTGGGGGGTGGGTGGCTGAAATGCTGTATGTGATTTCTTAGCCAGACTTCCTGTAGTATTTTTTGTTGATGTCGGAAATTAATATTCTATTTCCTGTGATCAAGGTGTGAAGAAGTAATTCAAAGTTCACTACGTTGCCATAGCCTATACCTCCTTTACAGTAGACCTAGCCTACTAAGGTGCGAAATCGGTCCTCAGCGTTTGACTTCGGATTTATTCTGTCCATAGGCTATATCCCAAACGTTTCCTGTTACTGAATTACAAAAAACACACAAGCCTACTTAGAAAAGCGTCATAACCTAGACGGTGCACAGCACCTGCTACGGAAATCCTGGCCTTTGCAAAAAAAAGGTGACTGACGCTACAAGGATGTGGCTATAAAGGTCCGCCTCTCCTCCTGGGTTTGAAAGCAAAACAGCTGCCTGATTTGCTGCGTGTCCTTAAGGATGTTCATGTGTACGATAGGATCCCATACAGTGAGCTTGACAGTTATGGTAGTGTACGTATTCAGGTTCTCGTTGGCGGTTATGATGAAGATCTGTCACACAAGGGAATAAACAAAGCTAAACCAGTGTAGACAGTGGATTTTTCTTAGTATTGGCAGGGACAGCAGAGTCGGTGTAACCTTTCTGTTAGTATTGGCACAATGGCAGCAGACGGTCTTCTGCAGTGAATTTTAAAATGCAGCGAAGAAATCATATGTGACTATGTGGAATAATCGCATATGTTCTAGACGAAAAACATAGTGCGTAATGCAAGAAATCGCTGCCACATGACGGACAGAGACTTCATGCCTACTATGGAGCGGGGGAAACCCGCCACATACACTGGGGACAAAAAGGCTAAAATGGCTGCGAAGACAAATAAAAAGTGGGTAAGACTGGCCACTGTCTTTGCGTATGTACTGTCTGTTTCTCTTGCCGCGATCATTCTGGCCATATACTACAGCCTTATATGGAAACCAACATCTGGCTCAACACCTCCGTCAGCAGAAACAGATGCTCCGACACCGACTATAACAGCGACCACTGGCTTTACAACTATTGGAATGAACATAATCAGCGTCCCTCGGGAGAATCAAAGAAACACCGTTGGCACATCACAAGGTTATTTGTGGACGTACTCTGAGCGCACAGGCGCACCTTCAGGAGCACTCCATAGGGAATCTTCTTATGGAGGTCAGACAGTCATACCAGAGGACACATTTCTAGAAAAACATAGCGACAGTGAAGTTAATGCACGACATATAACGACTAGCAGGATGCAGTCAACAATTCGATCAGCTGATGTGGAAGTAGCTGAACGGCCGACTGAAAGCGCTGCCAACAACTTAAACTTAAAGACACAAGCCATAGACAACACGCAGAACAAAAATGTCTCGGTTAACTCCACTGTAACAGCTGGGATCGGGGAGAGGGTAGCCGAGGTAGGTTCAGGGATGGATTTTTCAGTGGAACGGTCATTCCCGGAATATATTGCGTTGAATCCACAGGAAGATTCAACGTCACTCTCTGCAGGTTCACAAGAACCTCCGGCCAGTGTGTCTACGCATTCTGTGGTCAGATACACTGACGGTCATCTCTTCTCATCAGAAACGCAATTCACAGACACGGAATTCTTAGAGGGATCTGCTTTTATGCATTCGGACTTGCATGCTGCGGAGTACGTATCATCTGTTAAAACCATTCAGGTTGCTCGACACGACCAAACTTCTAGCACGCATAGCGATAGCACCAGGGATGTGCATTGATTTTAAAGTGCGTGGAGCAGTGGCCTTTCACCTAAGTATTGATTAAAGAGAGCGTAATGCATTTGTAACAAGTAGATTAAAATAGACTGCATGACGGGGATTTGAGGCGAGACGCTGGGCACCTAATGCATATCTTAAGCATGATCGGCACCGACAAAGACAAAGCAATGTCAAATTAAGGTTGGGAAATTATTTAATTTAAGGTTTCCTGTAGCAAAAATTGCGTGAAAAGAGAAACTTATAGTCACACTCAGGTACAGTAAATAGGTCCACAGTACTGGAAAGGGCATAACTTGTAGCTGTTAGTCAATTCAGCAACATGTGGCTTCTGTTGACGTTGTAGCTGAATTATGTATGTCACTTTGATACAAAAATGTGCAAGTAATAGAAGGAATTATAGAGTTTTATTTAGTTATGTTCATTAAATTCTCCACAGCGTTCTGGCTTCAGCAATATACCATACAGTACAAGTTTCCTCAGAGCAAACCATTTCATTTGAATACTTATACTTGCAGAAGATAAGTAAATTGTAGTTTTACTGTTTTAGTATATGTCCTTTTAAACTATTCTTAATAAAGAAAAAAGAAAAAAGGAATGTCGGATAAATATATATTTATGTCAAAACTGGCAAACAATGTAACTGCTGAGTTTTTCATTCATTACAACACTCTTGTGATGAATGTATCATTTGAATTAATCAATTTGGTGTTATATAGACCAATGACCAGCAAAGGAACTTTTCAGGTTCCTGCCATTATAATGGTGAATCCAGATTTTTCCCCTAATTTTCCAGTGCATGCAGTGCATTTTTCTTTCATTTTTCAATGGAAAAATATGGTCAATAATAATGGTAAACCAGAGCATGTTAAAAATTGAGTCATATGAACTCGATCAGAAAGAATGACCTTGGCCTGGCAGTCTGGCGATAATTGTGGCAGTGAGGAGCAGGACAATCATTGTCAGAGTACAGTATGCATGAGTTATGGCAACATCAATAGTGGGTGAGGTGGCACAATATACATTAGGGGACCCTTGGGGTGGACACACACACTATTTTAAAGATCCCATCTTGTCCCACATTTAGACAGAGGGTAATTTATGATATTTTGACGAATTCTCATAACTTAAATGCCTGAATGTTTTTTTTTTTTATCTGAATCTGTTAATTCAGTAGGCTACCTTACAGCAATAGTCTGGAATCAATCCATATTTTGGTTCTTCAACCTAATGAAACTTGACATGGTGGGTTGCATTTACCAAACCAAACACCAAGACATTTTATATTCTGGTAGGCAATAGTGAGTCATGTTTTCTTCAGAATCTTCAAGAATCAGTTTTTATTTAGTGCTTTACATGACAATGTTAAAATACAAATGTAAACATGTAGTAAAATTGCTGCCCTGATGGAAGATGCCATATTAATAAAGCATCCTTAGTACAACTATGTTCTTCTAAAGTGCCAGCTCCCAAGTGAAGCTCAAGGCCTCAGAGACAGAAAGAGAGTGTGCAGGGGGTTGGGGTCATTTAATCAGGAGGGAACTCTCTTGAGAGTCTCTCTTAATTAACACGGGAGACTGTTCTCTTGTCTTGCAGATTTGAGTGTGTAAATGATTCCGTCTGTGTAGGAGCAGATTCTGAAGCGCCTCCCTTGTCCCCTTCTATGCATGTATGAAAACTGTATCAGAACAGGACTTATAAACCAATCACTGAATAGCCTATAAAATAGGCTACAGTCTCACTTCATACAGTATGCATGACCTACGCATATTTCACAGAAGTATGTCTTTTTATCTCATTGTTCTGTATTATATGCAAAAGGTATATGTTTTTATGACAATTAGAACCCCACTGCTGCATCTACCCAGCAGCTGCTGCAAAAAACACATATTGCTAAAAAAAAAAAAAAAAAAAAAAAAAAACCTTTCAAAAAAAATTTAATTTTGTGCAAAGCATCTGGAAGACCTTAATTGACATATGTTCTGTGTATTGGCATACTTTTGGGATCGTTTAAAACATGGAGCATGCCAAAGACACCTATTCACTGATTGCCCGTCCAAAATGTGACTGGAGGGAACCTAAGCTAATGGAGAGAGCCCTGATCATGGTGGAGTGAGCACCCAGCAGTAGCTGACCAGGCCAATGTAATAAACCACAGAAAAGCTTTACGGTATTGTTCTGAATACAAATATTAGTTTCCAGCCTTTTCACTAATGGCGTTTCTCCTGCTTGACTTGACTGTACACGGTTGAAGTACCAGGTCGGTTGCGGTCATTTGACCCAGAATAACCAAACAACATTCAAAGACCAAAGATTAGCTCAGCATGGTTAGAACCTGACCAAAGCAGGCCGTTTTAACGGTCATAAAAAGTCATAACAGGTACCAGGTACAACTCCCAATAGAAAAAGTGATGAGTAGTGTGTAGTGGTAAAGGCTGATTAGATTTATAAGAAATTCTGTTCAATTACCATAGCATGGATAGGAAGTCATAGATTAGACATGAAGAGAGAAGGAGGGGTACATATCAAAGGTAGACCATGCTACTAGAATTGCCTTTTGATCTACATCCGACTTTGATATTTCAGAGAGAGGAGCACCTGAAAACACATCTGAAAGACCTTAGATGTCCAGCAATTGAGTTGTGCCACAATAATAATAATGAAAACTACTTTTTTTCAACATATTAATGACTAGAGATAAATCTATGCTACTCTATTTAGAGAAAGCTTTAACTTGACTACGCATTTGTAGGCCTATTTTGTACAGTCAGAATGCACTTAGTGGTTATTTATGTGTTTGATATCTCTTAACTGACCGAAGCAGTGAAACTGCCCAAGCAGGTGAGGCTATCTCCCCTTCACCATGACAACAGGGGTTTGGAATAGTCCCCTCCCGATAGACCCCATTCATCCACTGTGAAATTCAATTCAAGGTTACAAAAAAGAGGTTAATAATAATTACCAAACATGGAGCTTTACAAGACTCTTAATAGAGAAACATGAAGACACCAGATGGTTTGTTCTTGTGCTGAATAAAATTTTAATTTGGTCTGGGTGTACACTTCATGTCTCATTATAGGGTAGGGTTATAGTTGTACTTGGAGTCTACTTGATTGAAATGTGTTTGTATGGAGCTCTGCAATCTGAAGTCTCTTGAATATTCTGCAATGTATGTATGTACTGGAAACAAATATAAGCCATTGGTGGACATTGATGATGTGATGCCATACTTCAAACTAAGAATGTTGCATCATTTCATCCAATTCTATTCAATACTGCTTAAATTGTAGTTTTTTTAAAGGGCTCATAGAATGTCAAACCATGTTTACCTTGGTATTATTTAATTTAGGTAGCTTAAGGTATCCAATGGGCCATACCAAAACTTCCTGCCTCCTTCTACGTGTAAATTTCAAACTACAGATGACCGTGCTGAAGCGAATCTGAACAGAGGCTTGCAGACGCGCAAGATCAATAGGACCCACCTCCTATATTTGCATGGTCCAATCAAAGATCGTTTGGAACCGTCTCTGGTCCAGTCCCATGTTGCTTCATGAATTTGCCACATGGAGGTTTTATAAAAAGGTATTAAAAAAGTTCTGCCGCCATTCATTTCAATGAGAAATGCTAGGCTAGGGAATTCAGCCAAAATGTAACGATTTTTTCATAATTTAAAATGGAGTTTCGTGAAGCCTATTTCCGGTACCAAAATACATGTGATACATTGCTGATTGACGTGAGGTTGAGCAGTAAGCTATATGACAGGAATGACTGATGACAGGAATTGGCTGTTTACACGGTACTTTGGATGTTACACAATATATCGCAAATTTATATTGCACAATATATCGCAAATTTATCATTATCGCAATATCAACATGTGCAATATACATATCATGAAAGACTGCAACATATCGAGACTAGTTTACCGTCAAAGAGAATTTATGGCAGGAAATATCGTTAACATGCCAATGCACATGTTTAAAGACTAGCAAAGGAAACCCCTGGCCAAGAACTTGCTATAATACAGCATTCCTACACAAGTGTGCACACACAGAGACACACATAAACTTACATAACTGCACATAGACATTACACTGCATATTATCCTACAGTGACTTCCCAAATGGCTGTAGTTGAGTTAGATTCTAGAGTTGAGTTAGATTCTAGATCTAGATTGTTCCTCTTGCTATTTTTTCTGGCTAAGAACTTTAGTAGTAGTTTTGAATGTTAGTATGCTATAATGTGTTTATTATAGTTATATTGAAATATATTTATTAAGATTTAATATTGAAAAATGTTTAATTGATTGGATTGCTCTGTTTAATTCATACTATTTTTTATTTAAATATTGAATTTTATTTCTGCATAGACTAGTCTATGGAGTCTATGTTACCAGCAAATCCTAAGCAGAAAGACATTAACTTACTTATCGCATGTGATATCGTCATCGCAAACATTAATCAAACATCGTACGTTTTCCTAATATTGTGTAGCCCTATAATATAGATATAACATATAGAAAGTAGTCAACTGGTGGAAATACATGTACATTCCTAAACGGGGGTCTTAAAGCAACATGAGACGACATCTAATACACATCTAATTCAAGCACTGCACACTATTATTTATTTAAATACAATAAACTAAATGAAAATGACAAACTTATAAAAAAACAATGAAAAAATAGAAAATAATTTTAAACTAATGAAAAACAAATAAACACAACTTGGAAAGAACAGTTTTACAAATATTTACAAACAATCTATTTTGCTCCCTTTCCATCATTTTCTTTCATGGGGGCTTTTAAACTCTTCCGGGAAGAAACACTAACACTGTTACAGAGAGGTTCTTCAGATTCCCTGCAAAAACAAAATAGAAACAACCTCATTTCTACTTAGAGACTTTCACAGAAGATTCCTACAGCTCAAACCAAGATACTGCACATTAATCTGTAGCAGGCAAAAATCTCTGGATGCCCTTACTGAGCTAAAACGACACAAAAAAAAACAATGAATACGATCAAATTTTGACTAAGAACTTGAAATTTTGCTATTTATACCCTTTGCTTGCCTTGAATTTAATTTTTCTGCTGTACACATACTGCAAACAAAAATACATCACCAGTAAATAATCAGGCTACATCAGGTTTATCTCCTATACATTATGATGCATTAGCAGGTACATTTGCCTTATTGGAAAAGTACGAGCATTATGAAACAGGAGGGAGCAATCAGTGGATTGGACCGTCATCGACATCTCTCTGACCCCAAGCCCAAGGTCACCTTTCTATCTGCAAACACAGAATCCCATTAAACACAGGAGAAATGACGGAAGCAAATGACCCTCCTGGGGGTGGCTCAGATAGCAGCAATGCAATCAACAACAAGCTGATGGTTTTCATTTCTCATGCGAAACACACACCATGTCCTCCATGAGGACTTCTTTTCTTTCCCTCAGTCTTTTCTACCATCCTCACACACATTACATTACATTACACATCCTCACAACACACATAAATTCTTAACTCCTTGCAACAGACAATGCATAAGCCTTTACATGACACCCTGCGCAGTTTACATACATTAATGTTAGGGGTAAAAAAGATTACTAGTGTTTCATTTTATACATCTTCTAAATAGGCTTTTAAAACTGGAGGGCAAAGTCTAAACAAAAACAATGGAGAGTGAAAGCTGTTTAGTCTGGGGCTAACATATGACCATTTGGGAAGAGGGTTATGATTAATTTAATAGAGCAGAGAACCACAGAATGAAAAGCATCGGGTGTGGGTGGGGGTCACTGATCTCTAAAGAATAACTGGATAGGCTAACCCATTGTTAGAGCCCCATCAACAATGAAGCCAATAGAATGCTCAAGTCAGCGGCCAAATTGGGACCCGATTGGGACCATTGGGACCAACGGAATTCTTCAGCAGGCAGAGTGACAATGGTTAGAACTCAAATATGGCGGCTGCCACTGTGGCTTCAACCTTATGACGTAGATGTCCTATCCAGTTATTCTTTAGAGATCAGTGGTGGGGGTAGGTTTAATCATCAGTGAGACCCACAATGCACCTCTGAAGGGGATGAGGCAGCGCCTGTAGCTCTGTGATTTATGGACCAGGGGTTATGCAAGTGAAAAACAGCCTAAATTACTTTTTGATAGCATCGAGCCAAGAGGAAATGGGAGGGGGGTGGAGCAGCGTCTACTTCAAGAAAGATGATGTCATGGAGCGACGGTGCACACTGAAAAGATAGCCATGATGCAGGTGAAACCAGCTGCCGTCTAGTTTAGCTCCATTATTTAGTGCCCTACACCAAGAACATGCACCAGTGTAAGCTCAGGGAATGTGATCAGGACTTTCTGCCTTTGATGCAACAATTAATAAATGCATTATTTGATTATCTAATTAGCTTAGACAGAGGAGGTTGCTGTAGAATGTTGAACATAAAGCTTTGAGACTTAAGATAACTCAAGACACAGTTAAGACAACAACTGCTAATCCCTGCAAATGCACTGCTAATGCCTGCGTCTAAGGGTGAGGTTGACAGAAATGAAGGACATGAAAAGTGTTACGCAACCTTGGTGGCAGCAATGGCAGCTGCCACCAGATCCCTCGCCTCATTTTCAAGCCACCCGGAGGGGCTCTCCCCATCAATCAACGGCACATCTCCGTGGATCATACGACTTGGGAAGTGTGAGATGACGTAGTGGCTTGCTTTGGAAAGCACACAGTGTTCGGACGACTAGGGAGACTGACTGCCTGACTGACTGGGTTAGTATTGGCCATAGTGTCTGTCAGATAACACACTGTCTGCCTCCCCCTCTCTCGGAAGACATGTAATTAGGACTGATGGCCAGGGATTTGATTACATGGGTGTGCCGCAGAAAGAAAGAAAACACAATTCATGGAGTTCTGCGTGGAAACAGCCA
>JAGFZM010000076.1:0-24309 GCA_017657215.1 Limnothrissa miodon
GAACCTTTAACTCTCTGCTATGTCATACTGCAAAGCAATGCACTCTGTATCAATCAAAAGATTGATACTCTCTGTTATGCCATACTGCAGTGGAACAAATAAACCTTGAAATTATGATTTACTGATATAACAGTTAGGTAAGCAAATAAAAAAGACAGGTGAGCACAATAAATGTTTCTCTGTGCTGTAGGCCACTTTTGAATGACATGGCAAGTCATTCATAAATGAGATTTATGGAGGCATGATATGAGTTACATACTGGCAAAAAAAAACCTTCTGTGCCCCCCACCAAAGCCCTCCCCTGCACCTCTGAGCACAGCATGTTAGGATAGGCCCAACACAAATCAAATCAATAACACACCACTAACGTTACAATTATCACAGCACGCTCGGACGTCACACACCTCTTCTGAGTAACGTTACATGATATCCCCAGAGACTCAAATCAACAACACAACGCTGCAATCATAGCAGACTCGAACATCTTCGAAAGAATATAAAGCTAAAGCTAAAACCAAGACAACAGTTTAGCTAGTTACCCGAAGAGTAGGCTATCACAGTCATTTACAATTCATTCATGAAAAGACCCGCGGACAAAATAGGTGCATTGGCGGTACAGTGTAGCTCGCGAATGAGCATCTCAGAATCTTTGAAAGACGAATGACTGACTAGCAGCTGTTTTACTCGGTTTTAACAGCTCAAATGTTTCTTTGGACAGAAACTACAGATTGTCAATCTGACATGTAGATAAGGATAATATTCGAACGTTATTTTGCATTACATGTAGGCAAAAACTACGAGACACTTTGACATTCACCCTGCAAAAGTTAGCTTACATTATATCATTAGCTTGCAATTTGACTTACCTTGCTACAGACTCCTGTCACCGAGTAACGTTAGCTTCTCGTCCAAGGCAAACTCCTCACTGCTGGAGAGGCCACCAGTGTTACTGTCAATGTTACTCTCGTTGTCCTCCATCAACATCACTACTACTTCATCTCGCAAGTGTGCGGGCGCGGTGCCATTATCGTACAGTAGGCTAAGTGAAGTGGAACGTCACTGTCATTTGGATATTCGCGGGTTACAGGCAGCTGACCTAATGAGGGCGGTACTTTGAAAATGACATATAAGCTTACCAATCACAAATAAAGATTTCCATATCTATCTATTTTGATTGGCTATGGTGTAGAAATGTCTGTAAAGCACGTATTTAGTTTTATAAATGTAGGATTTATTGTCATAACAACCACAACATCATCATTCCTCAGTGAACGGTATTTCTATTGACCGTCGCCAATGGGTTAAGGGTGTGGCAGCTGATGATATCTGTGCAGCGGCTTAATGGTCAACGCCATGAACTTTTACTAGATTTCACAGGGTGGATGTCACTCGCCCAGATTCAGTGGGCAATGACGCCCTCATGTCCGTGGCTGAGCGAGGGTTTAATAATTGATTCTGGGCCCTCGCAACTCGTTTGGTATGTGTCATCCCTTTTTTTTAGAGTAGAGAGTCAGAACGAGGTCGAAACAGATTGTGGGTTACGAAGGTAACCATGGATCTGTGAGACCGAGGGATGACCGTCACTGTCCTCTATTTACTAACGCAGGTTGTTCTGCTTCCGGAGGTCATGGACATGACTATTTTGACATGGTCTCGGTGATAGGCAGAACGAAGGTGATCATTCCTTTTTTAGACCGTAGTGACGGTCATCCCTCAGTCTCACAGATCCATGGTTACCTTCGTAACCCACGTTATCATAAGGATCATGCCAGGTATGCCCATTTCATGCTAGGTATGCCCATAGTTGACTCGACCCCTGACTTACCCCATGTTGACGTCTAGCTCACGTTCATTTAAATTTGTATCTTGAGTGACACAT
Organism: Limnothrissa miodon; assembly: GCA_017657215.1. Lineage (NCBI taxonomy): Eukaryota > Metazoa > Chordata > Actinopteri > Clupeiformes > Clupeidae > Limnothrissa > Limnothrissa miodon. Next base: position 1,880 of record JAGFZM010000076.1, read on the forward strand.
AATGGAGTGCTGATTATGCTAGCTGATTATGTTATCTCAATTGTGCATCAACTTGGCCTAGATCTTGCAAACTGTTGTGAACAGTCGAGTAACATGAGTAGAAAATATAGCGATATGGTTTGCAGTTATTTTTATTTTTCTCTATACAAATAATAATAAATTAGCCAGTCTCCACGCATTGATGGACCCGTAACATTCACTAAGAGCTGACTCTAGTGACCCTCTCTAGCTGAAGCTTCTGAGCAGAATCAACATGTTGCAAAATTAGCTACCGGCAGTTACACAACAATGCAAAGGGAGGGTACAGGTACAGCAGAAAACTTGTCCTAATCACCATAGTAACAGTAGGTAAAGTGAACGTGGAATAAGGCATATGCTTTCCTGTTGTACTCAGTGCAGATTCCACCCCACACAGGGATGCAGCTGGTGAGGATGCTCTCTATGGTTTCTCTGTAGAATGTGGTCATGATGGGAGGTAGGGCACTTGCTCATTTGAGTTTGCACAGGAAGTAGAGGCGCTGCTGGGCTTTCATTGCCAGTGATGCAGTGTTGATGGTCCAGGAGAGGTCCTCACAGATGTGCACCCCCAGGAATGTGGTGCTGCTTACTCTTTCCACAGAAGCCCCCTCAATGGTCAGTGGTAGGTGTGGCCTCTCTGGAAGTTGACAACAATCTCCTTGGTCTAGCTGACATTCAGGAGGAGGTTGTTGTTCTTGCACCACGTGGTCAGAGGATCAACCTCTTGATGGTCAGAAGATTCTCTCCTTGGTGATGAGGCCCACCAGGGTTGCGTTGTCCGCAAACTTCACCAGGTGATTGGAGCTGTTGGTTGGTGTGCAGTTGTGAGTCAGCAGAGTGAAGAGCAGAGCACTTCATTATAGTTGGTGTCAAAGCCACAGGAGGGTAGTCGTTGAAGCATGATGGAGATGATTTCTTTGGCACGGGTATGATGGTGACAGCTTTAAAGCATGATGGTACAATGGCTTGCTTCAGGGAGGTGATAAAGATATCTGTAAAGACATCCTTCAGCTCCTCTGTGCAGTCATTCAGCACACTACCAGGAATGTTTTCCAGGCCTGCTGCTTTTCAGGTTTTGATTTAGGAGAGTGTTTTCTTCACACTGGCAGCAGTCAGGCAGAGTCTGGTCATTGGGAGGGGGTGGGGTCTTCTGTGGCCAAGAACTGTTTTGTGCTTCGAAACGTGTGAAGAAGCTGTTCAGGTTCTTGAGCGGTGTCGTTGTTGCAGCTCTTTGGCATGCACTTGTAGTCTGTGATGGCCTGAAGGCCCTGCCATAGACTCTGTGTGTCTGTGCTGTCTTGGAAGTGGGAAGTTATCTTTTTCGTATAGTCTTGATGCCCCTGGACAAGTTGGCTCTTGCTGTTCTCAGGCCAAATTCATCCCCAGCTATGAAGGCATGTTATCAATCTTGTATCAGCCTGTAGACGTCCCCGGGCAACCATGGCTTCCAGTTAGCCCGAGTGATGATGGTTTTTGTGTGGGTCAAATCATCAATGCATTTGGTGATGTAAGAGGTCAAAGTGTCTGTGTAATTTTCAATGTCTGTGTGGTTGTTGTAAGTGGCTGCCTGCTTAAACATTTCCCAGTCTGTTTTGTTTAGGCAGTCTTGGAGAGCAGAGGAGGCCCCTTCTGGACAGGCTCTTACCTGCTTCTGACCCGGTTTGGTGCTTTTCACTCTCTGTCTGTATGCTGCCATTAGCATAAAGCTGGATTTATACTTCTGCGTCGCGTTGTCGCAGACACCTTCGCCGACGTTTTTGATTTATACTTCCGTGGCCGATTTATACCTCTGCGTCCGCGTAATTGCTACGCGTGGCTGTTCACTGCCACAACGCTAGGGGGTTATTGAGTTTAGAAATGGTCCTTTGCGTGTGTGCTTTCCGGTCGTTGCGTTGCAAGTATTGGCTTCTGGTGCAAATCAACAGGCTGTAGCTAGCGACAAGCTACAAGCTGGCCTCATCCACAGTGTCATCTATTGTGTCAGAGGTTTGCAAAGCGTTGTGGACAACACTGCAGCCCGAGTATTTGCCCTGTCCTGACTATAACACCTCTGCACCTCTCGGACCACTTCTTCATTCAGTTCAGCTTACGCCTCCCTGTACAGGGCTGAAAATTCCCTTTACAATGACACCTGGATTGTGAAAATTAGTCCAGGATGGAGAAAGTTATGATATTTATAATATCGAGAATTACGGTAAAATATTATACATTAATTACAATAGAAGTTGTGTAACCGAAAATGAAAAAAAAAAAAAGTTTTGCTTGTAACTTCCTCATTTTATCAGATATTTGCATGAAATTTCACCAGAAGGTAGAATTTTGTTAGTTCTTTCAAATGAAATCATGAAAATGTACTATTGTACAAATGTACCAATTGTGCTTCATTGAAATAAATAGTAATTAATAAGTGTTTATTCATTAATGGAGACAGAGTTACACGGTAAACCACAATCGGGTTAAGTTTATTGCCTATTCATTTACAACCTAGGCAAACAGGCAGTAGGAGGTGTCCTAGTTAAAAAAAAAAAAAAACCCCAGCTAGTCAATAAAATAAATAAATAAGTAATAACACGGCGAGAATGAGTTGCATGCTTGCAGTGCATCTGACATGACGTTCGCTAATCTGTCCGCCAGAAAATGTGACTACTCCTTTTCCGCGATCTAATAAAGTACTTTCTCCTGCATGGATTTCGATGAAATTTGGTCAGTATCAAGGTAAAAGCTTTATTTATAAGTCCACATACGTTTTACTGGCGTTGATGAAGCCCACCGAGTGGTTAAACACGACTCAAATGTTAAAAATAATCTTCCAACCAGAAAATCGCCTCAGGGCTGAAAATTCGAAATTCAAAATCCCTGACGCGTGGGGGGGTTCTGCTGAACATAGTGACAGTGGTATTCAGGAAAAACAATACTCCCACCATGAGGAGAGGAGTGGATATTACATTGCACTACATTACAAACACCACGCAGTTTGGAACACATTATTTGAGACAGAACGTTTTCGGCGCCTGATCTTGCCAGACATACAAGAAAGCAGTGACAGCGATTGACATGTTGTACAGGACTGTTAACGTTGAATAAACAGCACGACTTTTTAAACACAGACCTTTTTTCATAGCAAACTCCTGGGCCTTAACGCTGTAGTCTTGTGGGTTTAATGTATCTTTGGCAAGCCCTACGAATATTTTCCATTGAAATTAAATAGGCCTGATACTTCTGCCTTGTATTTTAAACTGTCCATTTCTGAAATTGACAATATCTGAAAGCATCTTTGCTTACAGTAGTGCCTGTCAATGTTTTGAAATTATGAACATTTAAACACTACTATAAGATATATACTATTTGATGCTCTGAGCCATACAGCAAGCTTTGCCACTAAGCCATTCTTCTAAATGTAAGATTTATCTGTTTGTGACTAATGTAAATATAATGTGTGCTTGCACATACAGTATGGTGTGAAAAGTACTGTATATGTTCATGGGGTTGGGGTCAGGGGTCACTCTGGGGTTGCGGTTGGTTGGTTGATTTAGTCTCCCTCACTGTCTTGTAAACTGCCTGGCTCTGCAGGTTGCTTGTTATGGGTATTTTAAGACTAGGTTTATTTTTTGTACATTTTCACTTCAAATACCCTGTACCCTTTTGGTGTCGGGGTCCTTGAGCCGTGGTCCTGGCCCCCGCACCTTCAAAGACATCCTAGGGAAAACACTGGTGTGTATGTCAACAGTGGAGGCTTACTACACAGAATACGCAGATCCTGTTCTGCCAGCAGAGATGCCAACACCACTGCAGGTCTGCGCAATCCCCGTTTCATTAACGCCACGTTAACCAACATTCTCCAGCATTGAGAGACGGTGACACACATCACAGCTGTAACAAAGGAAGAAGCCCAACTCATCAGCACACAAACAAAAAAGCAGCACAAATTACCTGCCTGGTTTGGAGTACGGGCAGGGAGAGTAACTGCATCGATGCACTCTGTTTTTGTTAACAACATTAACAATCTGGCTGTGTCCACAGTCAGGAAGGTGTGCTATCCCACTGCACACTTCACAACAACAGACACAATATGGGGAATGGATCATGAGGACACCGCAAGGAAAATGTATCAAGCCAGGCAAGCACCACACCACAATGGCCTAAAAATTGAGCAGTCCAGTTTCTGTATAAACCCTGCGTTCCCACAGGTAGACGCCTCACCTGATGGGCTACTTACCTGTGTCTGCTGTGGAAAAGGCTGCCTGGAAGTCAAGTGTCCGTCAGAGCATAAACACAGCACTAACCAGGAGGCTTGTGATGTTGACACAGATTTCTGTCTCCAACTTGTTGTCAACACTCTGCAACTGAAACAAGGTCACAAGTACTACACCCAGGTGCAGACACAGATCTTTGTGACGGAGTCTTCATACTGTGACCTTGTAGTGTGGACACTGAAAGATCTCGCCATTGTCCGAGTCATTCATCAAGGTTTCCCTCCCCAAGCTCATCTGCTGCTACTACACCCGAGACACAAAGGCTTCAAGAGTCCCAGCTATCAGGCCACAGAACACCCAAGCAGCCCCAGCAACAAAACAGCAGAAGAGAGTGAGGAAGAGAACCTAAAAAGGCAAAGAGAATGTGTGGTGTGTGTGCCGAGGGCCTGAGGAACTAGACGCCCTGGTTCGCTGACAACAGCAGCTGTGCAACACAGTAGTTCCACCTCACCTGTGTTGGACTTGATGCAGTCACTGCTGAAGAACAGTCCTGGTTCTGTGATGCTTGCCTGTAGTTACACAACTGCCCCGATAATGTTTACAAATTCCATTTGTTGTTGTTTTTTTTCCAGGTTGCACTAGTAATTGTTCTGACTTTGTTGTTGAGAAATATGGAGTATGTTTACAAATTCCATTAGTTTTTTTTTTCAGGTTGCACTAGTAATTGTTCTGATTCTGTTGTTGAGAAATATGTAGTATGTTTACAAATTCCACTCCATAAAGAGACACATTTGCACTAGTAAATAAACATTGAAAATTTTGCACCTCACACTGTTTACATTTTTAGTTCAAAAGACACATGCATTTAAGTATGATTATAAAACTTGTGGGTGTAGATGCAACACACACAAACTTGGCATTATGTCATGGTACATTTACATTTATGCATTTAGCATAGTGCCCCAACACCCCACTCTCACCCCACCCCACTCATTACTTAGGCTACATTAATCCAATGTTGTGTGGTGTAATCAAGCAACAACATAAAGACGGATGGATCATATAAATCAATACCAGAAGCATTTATTGACTGATCTTGAAAGTATTGGCTTACAAAAAAAAGTTATCACAGTGGTACATAAAAATACAAATAACCATGGGTGTTTCACATTTCACATCCCTCAACATTGCATAAACAATCTGCATTTCCAGAAACAAATTATAAATACAGCATCTTGGTATTTGTTCAGATTGCAGGATCAAGCAAGACATTTTACCACCTTTACAACATTTCAAAGGTAGTACAGCCTAATAATCGTTTAAAATAAAGGGAAGTGCACACTTTAAACACTAAATAGTAGCAGCATGGCAATAACAAGTAGACAAATTGTTGAGAGAAGTGGATCTTTAGAACTTTAATTTCTGGAATGTAGGATATCACCAAAGTGCTACTTAATAAAAGCTAAGTAAAGTTGTCCAAAAAAAGTTTCACTAAAGAATTCTGACATACACATTTAATTACTTCAAAATCAAAATCTGGTCATTTGTGTATTTGGAAAAAAATGAACAACCATATTCTGGCCATTTTTATAGATTTGTAAAAATGAACAACCATATTCTGGCCGTTCGTATAAATTTGTGAAAATGAACAACCACATCCTGGCCGTTTGCAGATTAAAAGCACCAAATTCTTTAAGGTTTGGGGTGCCTTTATTCACTATATTAATAGAGACAGAGATACGGTGTTAAATTAGGCACAACTGTGTATTTTAGTATTTTAATATTTTACATATTTTGTATTGTTGTCTGTTTTCTTGGTCTTTGAATACAAAAACACATGGGACTTTTGGGACCTCTCTGATCACTTTTGGCCTCACCTTCATGGACAGTTCCTAACATCTTTAACTGTTGTTGACTGATTAATTGAAATGCTTATATTGAATGTACTGGCAGTGTTTGTTGAGGTAGTTTGTGTTGTGATGTCTTGTCTTGTGGTTTTGTTTTCTCTGTTTATTACTTGTCTTAACTTTCCAAAAATCTATAAAATAAAATCTTAAAAAAAAAGAACTGATCCATATAGGGATAGCGTTATGTAGGATGACACTGGGAAACTGGGAACTTTTTTGTGCATGGAAATTATTTGTAAATCTTTACTTCCGCAAAAAATGTTTCACCTTGCTTCACGAAACTTTTGTAAAGAGCTTTATAAATTAGGCCCCAGCATTCTGTGACCTTAAAGGAACAATAGAACATATTTTTTGACCATCATAAATTGTTCTTTGAGCCTTAGTAATAGTGTATGGAAATTTGTGCATCAGAAAGTGACCCAGGAGCACTGCTAGCGCGTTGTTTACAGGCTCATTTAAAAGGCTTAGAACGAAAATATTCATAATTCCCGCCTCTCCCGGCAAATTCATGAAGCAACAGGGGATTGGACCAGAAACGTTTCCAAGCGATCTTATCCAATATAAGAGGAGTATCTCGGAGGAGCACCTCGTTTCAAATTGGCCTATTTCAGCCCGGCCATTTCTAGCTTGAAATATCCATGTAGAACGAGACGGTAGACGGCAGTTTTGCTATGGTCTATTGGATACCTTATGCTACCTAAATTCAACTATAACAAGGTAAATGTGGTTTGACATTCTATGGGCCCTTTAAGGGTGTGAAAGGGTAGAAAGGAAAAAAGTAAGCATGCAATGACATATTTTTACCAAGCTAAGTTGTGCTTGTCATGGTAGAATTCTTCATTGTGAGGATGGAAACTTGTATTGTATTTTTGTTTTATTTTTCAAATACTAAAATTAAAAGGCACAATTGAATTGCACAAAATGTTGAACTTTCATATTACATCCCAGAATATAAGGGCCCCCTGCCCCCTACTCAGCTCTACTACAATCCTCCACAACAGGTACCAATTTAGGCGACTGAGCAGTGTTCCTGCACGGATAGTCTATTAGCTTCAAGAATTTCTTTATTTATTTATTGTTGGTTTTAAAATTACTCAGTGGACTAATGGCCTGCTCAGATACAGTATGCTTTTAATGCACATTCCTCTGAGACTAGTTACATGTTTTGACTCCGGTCTTTACGATTCCCCAAAGGTAACCAAGAAACCATAAGAAGGCTTAAGTGCCCGCCTTTACACTGCAGAGTGGCCATTTCGTTTTTAAAGAAAAAAAAGAATTATGTCATTATCAGACTGCACAGGTTTGCTCTTCACTTACACTTCATAGAAGAAAAAACGGTGCTGGAAGAAGTTTTGAAGTGTGGATACAAAGACAAATGAACCAAGAGGTTGTTTGGGGCTTTAATTACGGTGGCTATGCCATTTTTACCCAGTTTCGGGTGAAACATTTTGTAAAACCAGAAAAAAAACTCCTCATGAATCCTCATTCTTATTATATTCCATTGTAAATATAATTTATATATTATTTTTTAAAATGTAGATATGTGCATTTTCATTGATATTAGGCCTTCTCTACCTGTGTACATGGACCAAGACAGAAAACCCTGATGCCTGCTTTTTAGGGAAATAAAATCAAGTGTGTTTTTTTGTATTAGTAAGCTCTGCACAGCCACAAGATTGGTTTGATCTGAGGCCATTTGTCAATTACTGCATCGCATTTGCCTTGTTACTAACATAAACAGCCCGAGAGGAAATGAACTTAGAAGCACAGTCAGGTCACCCTATTCTCCTCAAAAGAAAATAAATCTTTCCCCATTTTCCAAACTAATGTGATCTTACCAGTCTAGTGTACATTGACTTTATAATAATCCAATTATGGCCTACATAATAATGCAGACTGGTCTTAGAGCATCCTTAAGTCCACAATGTACAGAAAGTCAATCACAGAGCCAATAGGCTGGAAGAGAGTAATGGGGTTCGGTAATTGACATTACAAGTAGGATCAATAACGGAACTGGCCATAAATCCCTTCATGATGATAATGTTTCATGCTGCTGTGACCATGAATAGCATTTGCCTATGTTTATCTTAACTATATGCAACTAGACTCAAAAAGCAAAGCATTACAATTGTTGTAGGCTTCGCTTAAGAGAACTTCACTTCTTATGTATCTTATTATTATTCCGACCTGATTCCAAGTACCAGTCCAGGGTATATCATTAACCTCTCAAGGCACAACCCTATTTTTCCTTTTTTTCAAAACAACGGCATACCCAAATTGAAAGCTTGACAGTTCCTATAGTTTTAGACTCAGGGATGTGCCTCATACCATTGGAAAGGTGACACCCTCAAGTTTTTTCTAGAGGAATATGTATGTTTCTATGACATATGGACACAGAGTTATAGAGGTTGGAATTAAGTTTTTTTCCCCGCTCATTTCAAATGGGCGTCCCATATATGGGCGGGTGTGCCTTGTTCAATTTAATACCTTTTAATACCTTTTCACTACTTTCTGATTAGTTTTAAAAAAAACATCTCGCCAATAAGTTGCAAGTGTTAATCAGTGACCTTTCTAGTTTTTGCAGATATGGACATACAGTATATAACTAAAAGAATAGATTTACAGACACATTAATGTTGAACACATTGTACATTTATTTCACTTAGTTTTTTTTTTTTATTTTTTTTTTTTATACTAACTACAAACCGGATTCCAAAAAAGTTGAGACACTATACAAATCATGAATATAAACTGAATGCAATGATGTGGAGGTGCCAACTTCTAATATTTTATTGAGAATAGAACATATATCACGGAACAAAAGTTTAAACTGAGAAAATTTATAATTTCAAGGGAAAAATATGTTGATTCAAAATTTCAGGGTGTCAACAAATCCCCAAAAAGTTGGGACAAGGCCATTTTCACCACACACTTAACAGACATCCGAGGAGACCAGTTTCTCAAGTTTAGAAATAGGAATGCTCTCCCATTGTCTAATACAGGCCTCTAACTGTTCAATCGTCTTGGGCCTTCTTTGTCGCACCTTCCTCTTTATGATGCGCCAAATGTTCTCTATATTTGAAAGATCTGGACTGCAGACTGGCCATTTCAGTACCCGGATCCTTCTCCAGCCATCCAGTTGTTCTAGAACCTGAATATATTTTTCTGCATTAATGGTGCCTTTCCAGACATGCAAGCTGCCCATGCCACATGCACTCATGCAACCCCATACCATCAAAGATGAGGCTTCTGAACTGAGCGTTGATAACAACTTGGGTAGTCCTTGTCCTCTATGGTCCGGATGACATGGCGTCCCAGATTTCTAAAAAGAAATTCAAATCGTGACTCGTCTGACCACAGAACATTCTACCATTTTGCCACACTCTATTTTAAATGATCCCTGGCCCAGTGAAAACGCCTGAGCTTGTGGATCTTGCTTAGAAATGGCTTCTTCTTTGCACTGTAGAGTTTCAGCTGACAACGGCGGATGGGCACGGTGGATTGTGTTCACTGATAATAATGACAACCAAAAACCAAATTATATTGTTACAAACTGTGTTGTTAATATGTTGCTTGATGTACTCCTCCCATAGCTCTCATAATAGTCAAGGGGATATCTGGGGATTTTTTTTTTTTATGCCCATGATGGTTCACTTGTTTAATGAATCTAATTTAAATGCATCAAAATTTTTTGCCTTCATACAATCTGCAAAGCACAACAGCAGCATATCTCTATTTCATGAAGAATGACCACAAGACTGTCAAACCCATCAAAAACAAAGGTAAGCCGAATTTATCTGTATTTGTAACTGCCCACATCTGAACTTGTACAGAAAAAATAACACACACTTCAGACAAAATGTTCTTCTTAGAACTGGGACGATAAGCACGGGAAAGAACTGCGAGCAGCTCGCTCTTTTTGCTGAGGTTAAAAGCCCTTGGATAGGAGCAATATACGCAGACGTTGGTGAAGAAGAGAGAGAAAGATAGAGAGCGACAGAGAGATAGATTCAAGGATTCAAGGATATTTATTGTCACACACTTTTTTAAAAGATAAAAATGTAGTGAAATGTAGATTCAGATAGATTTAGATAGGTTAAGTTAATTACATATTTTATATTGTGTTAATAGATTTAGTTAGATTTATATAGTTAATATAAAGAGATATTAGTTGATTTAACAGGATAGTGTTTATTTGTTTATTGTTTGGATAGTTTTGATTCATTTTAGATAGATTTAGTTAATAAATAAATAAATAATTAGTATTACGACCATCACCAAAAAGGTAAGTAATATTAAAGGGATAGTTCGGTTTTTAACACATTGAGCCCCTTTCACAGGTTGTCTAAAATGCAATAAAGTGGTTGACATCGAAATTTTGACGATTGCTTCTGTCTCGGCTATTTGGGAAATGTAGAATCGCCTCTGCCTGCCTTCAAAATGGCTAGCAATGGGCATGTGTTTCTATCCTTAAAACACTGGTTTTAAAAAAGTGCTACTCATCAAGTGGTTAGTGGTGCTCAATGATGTTCCAAAACATGTATCGTAGCGAAATAAAACTTCTGTCATGTTTTATTTGGCACTTTGTTTATATGAAGGAGCAAATAGATCCTGATGGGACTTACAAAATGGCAAATAAAACATGACAGAAACTGTATTTTGCTACGATACTTGGGTTGGAACATCAGCAAACGCCACTAATCACTCCATGAGTAGCACTTTTTTAAAACCAATGTTTAAAGGATAGAAACAACACATGCCCATTGCTAGCCATTTTAAAAGGCAGGCAGAGGCGATTCTATATTTCCCAAATAGCCAAGACAGGAGCAATCATCAAGATTTTGGTATCAACCACTTTATTTCATTTCAGACAACCTGTGAAAGGGGCTCAATGTGTTAAAAACCGAACTATCCCTTTAAAGCAGTCATCATAAAGCCATTAAAGCTCATTCTTAATTAGCTGTTTTGATGGCTCAAAAACAGTAAACTTTCAGTTGCGATAACGTCAACTAGCTCCTTGCACGAACGCGTTTCCATTAGACACAAAAACGATCGTTTGTTCTTGGTTTGCAGACATGAGTCGACAACTATGTTTATTCAATAACATTTTTAAAATTCCAAACCTACATAAGGGTATTGTTAAGGAGTACATCCGACACAATAACCGTATCTATTTACACGTCGTAACGGTAATCTATATAATGGCTATGGCTCAGAGGACTTAACGCTGGGCTTCCGAGGGGAGCGCAAAATATAATATGGCGCTATTGGGTCTTCAATTGTAAACTGTATTGCTTCATGATTTTTTCTGTAACTAAATAGTGTGTCTGTTAACTTGGGTACCGTGTCATAAATCCTAGATCATAAAATTTCGTTTTTATCCCAGTACTGCCCTATAGCCAGCTCAATATTATGTCGAAATCCAATACTGTCAAAACTGGAAATAAGTCTGATTTGAAATCATTTTGAATAGGGTGATTGAGCTGGAAATAATTTTAAAACAGCAAGTTGATTCGAACTCGTGTTATTTAATTCGACATTATCGTACCTCAACATAACATCGACTCGATTACACTACTCGACCACACCTGGCCCACCTCAAATCCTGCCGTCATTTGGACCGTCAGTCATGAGCAAAGATTCTGGTCATGAGTGCCTACATTCACCTGTGCACACACACACGAATGCACACATTCTAAACAGCCGTTGTTATTAACGGGGGTGACTACCCAGCTAACACATTTACGTTGCCGCGACATCGCAGTAACGTAAATTCACGACCAAAGTTACGTAGCTGCGACGTAATCGCTGACGTTGCCACAAAGTGGAAAGTGAAAGAGGCCGTGAGGTAACCGCGACGTAACTTTCCGACGTTGTCAGTCCGTAACAGCGACGTTGTGGAAACCAATTTTTACAAGTTGCCAAAAGGTCGCTTAACGTAACTTTTTTACGTTGCCAGTTTGTGGCCTCAACGTCCTAGCGACGTTGTAGCAACCAAAATACCTAATGACGACCTTTTAGCAACCTTTCTTTTCAGGTTGTCATACCATTGATTTGGGCGGACAAATAGTCCTCATTTGCCCTTATAATATGGGGAGATAAAGAACAGACGCCGGGGCTCAGTAAAATACCTTGTACTTGAAATTAGCCTATTGCTTTAAGTGCAAAAAGTCCTCGCTTTTTACCCTGAAATGGGTTCAAAATGTACAGACAGATGCATTTCGAAAACAATGCGCTTTATTTTTTTCTTCTATTTTATGCATTCATTCATTATTCGCCTTCTTCTTCTGGCTGCTCCCTTCGCTGTTCCTGCAAAACAGAAAAGGTGAGATTTTTTTTAAATTCTTTATTTAATGTAGGTTACTCAACAGAAAAAGGTTGAAAAATGTTAAACGTTTGACGGATCATCGGCCAATCAAATTCGGTTAATTCAAATATTCAAACACAGGCATAAACCTTCTTCCTTGTGGTGTAAATGTATTCACTTCTTGTAATACAGGTATCATAGCGGGGATCAAAACAAAACAACCACAGTGTGAACCGGAGAATCAACCTGTTGGTGATAATCTCTGTGAATGGCTTCCATGGCCTCACTACTGATGAGGCTATTTGACTAAGCGTAAGCCCGCATTAGCCAGCTTGCCAACTCCATAGACTTCCAGTATAGCTTTAGCCTACAGTTAACAGAAGCTGCCGACTATTTTAGAAATAGAATAAAACTATAACAATGATGAAAAAGTCTACCACTGCTGGTTAAAACAATGAATGTGAGTTTCTGATAATCGTTGATCAGACTCCAATTGATTTTCTAATAATGAAATTATTGTTGTCTATATCATATTCAATTCTATAACTGTCATTTCTTGCTAATGAAAATAGCTATGCTTACCGGAGCTTTGTGGTGGAAAAACACAAATTCATCCTGGCTTCACGTTGGTTTTTCACCTCTTGGTGGATCTTTGGTATAAAAGAATTAATTCCCAGCTAACATATCACGTTGCTGCAACATCGGCAAAAAGTTGCCATTTGGTCATGGCGACGTTACTTATTGGCCACTTATATGCGACGTTGCCACAACGTCGCTGACAGGATGTTGCCATAATGTAAACAAAAGACGTTGCTGCGATGTTGCGTCATCGTCACTTAGAAAAGTTGCCATTTCGTAGCCTTAATAATGTTGCCGCGACGTCGCACAATGGTAACCTGACAACGTTGCTGTTTGGTATCAGAAAATACGTGGCCGTTTGGTTGCCGTTCAACGTTGCCATAACGTAAACAAAAGACGTTGCTGCGACGTCGCGATATGGTCACTTAGAAAAGTTGCCATTTCGTACTCTTAATGATGTTGCAGCGACGTCGCACAATGGTAATCTGACAACGTTGCTATTTGGTATAAGAAAATACTTTGCCGCGACGTGGCCGTTTGGTTGCTGTTCAACGTTGCCATAACGTAAACAAAAGACGTTGCTGCTTTGAATGAATGAAGCTTTGCAGAGCAATACAGTAGGCCTATGCAATAATGTTATTTTGTAACTTTTTAACATTTTACATGCTGGCTCTTCTTTCATTCCAAAATATATTCTTAACTATGAGAATATTAACCTCTATGAAATGGTTACTATTGAGCTATTTAATATGAATTATATTAAAGAATGTTGTAGCGTAGTTTGAACTCAGGGTGTCGCACGCACCTTATATTCAGCCGTTATACCTACTGCTTCAGTCTGTCGGACAAGTGTAAGATCAGAGAGAAAAGAAGGTACCAATCCCACACAAATCGCTTACTTCTTTACAAAAATTATCAAAATTCAATACTAACCCAGCTAACACATTTATGTTGCAGCGACGTCGCAGTAACGTAAATTCACGACCAAAGTTACGTTGCCTCGACGTAACTGCTGACGTTGCCACAACGTGGAAAGTGAAGAGGCCGTGAGGTAACCGCAACGTAACTTTCCGACGTTGACAGTCCGTAACAGCGACGTACCGGCGACGTTGTGGCAACCAATTTTTACAGGTTGCCAAAAGGTCGCTTAACGTAACTTTGTTACGTTGCCAGTTTGTAGCCTCAACGTCATACCACGCCACGGTTGTCATACCATCGATTTGGGCGGACAAATAGTCCTCATTTGCCCTTATGCTATGGGTGAGATGAAAGAACATACCCCGGGGCTCAGTAAAATACCTTGCACTTGAAATTAGCCTATTGCTTTAACTGCAAAAAGTCCTCGAATTTTCACCCTGAAATGGGTTCAAAATGTACAGACAGAGGCATTTCCAAAACAATGCACTTTATTTTTTTCTCTATTTTATTCGCCTTCTTCTTTGGGCTGCTCCCTTCGCTGTTCCTGCAAAACACAAAAGGTGAGATTTTTTATTTATTTATTTAATTTAGGTTACTCAACAGAAAAAGGTTGAAAAATGTTAAACGTTTGACGGATTGTCGGCCAATCAAACGTGGTTAATGCAATACCTGGCATAAACCAATCAGACCGAATTCCGTAAATGTGCTGAGATGAAAACGTGGTAGTTTAGTCTCTTTATTGTCAATTTCTCTGCATAAAGGCTACTGAACATACAGAGGAATCGAAATTACGTTTCTAGCTATCCCACAGTGATGCGCACGGTCAGTAGAGCCAGAGGCCACTGCGTCTCCACGCGCGCGCCGCTTGTCACCCAATCACACACCCATTCACACACACACACACACATAATAGTAATAAATGGACTGTATATAGTCTATATCACGTGACATCGGGGTAAAAAGACATAAATATTAGCCTAATCTTTTGAATTTGGTTTTGTAAAGTCAAGGCTGGTATATTATTGTCACTGATATTTGCCACTGTGATAGCACTTCCGTCAGACGCTTACATACCGTGATAGATATAAAAGGAGGTTGAATGTTGTGAGGCATCTACCTGATTTTTATGGTGAGCTGAGGGGGCATGTTTTAAGGTCTCTGCAATAAGTACCTCAACCGCTTTTTCCCCAAGACCCGGTTTCCATTTCATCACAGCTTCTGAAATACAGAAAATACAGAAAAATACTTGTTTTGTGAGCAGTTTACTTTATTTTGTGGAATTTCTAAGCACTTAAATAGTTTTATAGAGTAAGTTGTTGAAAAGGTTCAATAGTTTAAATTATTATGATACATAGTGAGAGATAGTGTTTGTGAGAGAGAAAAGGAGAGGTGTAGATTTCCATGCAAACTAAAAATAGAAAAAATCCATTAGCATTAACTATTCATAGTCCATAAGATAAAGGTAGATGGAATGTGTCTTAATGTAAGTTAAATCACAACTGTGCCTATAAGATAAGGTACAAAATATTCCCACATTAAAAATTGTTCTTGTGGGGAATGATTGTTAAGTTTTTGTGTAACATTTTGGACTCACGCTTTATTGTAAGGAACACAGCTGTGCCTAGCAGGGCCTTCTTTCCCTTCTTCCCCCGGAGACTATATGCACTCCATACATAATTGGTTGCCATGGCCCTCATCACCCGGCGGACGCAATCCCCCGGATTGCTTCCACTAATGAGGCTAAGATGGGATACCTGGGTGAAGGAGGTAAAAAGGTAAGGTAAAAATAGTGGCTTCCATTTTCTACAATATATGTAATATGGTTTAATTAGATCTACAATATATGTAATATGGTTTAATATATTATTAATATGTAATATGTGATATGGTTTAATATGTTTTAAGGCCACTCAAGTAATGTAGACGTACAACTTTCTTTCTGTATTCCGACGTGTTTAGGTGTTCTTCAAGTTCATTCAATTCAGCTTGAGTTTGGGCCACCTCTAACTCCATTGTTGCCACCTCCCCCCTGACATTGCTTGTTTTTCTGACAAGCTGAAGAACCTCCCTTTGATTTTCCTCCAGAACTTCTATCTTCCGAAGTAACACCTGCAATGTGTCTGTAATTAAAGAGTAAACATTATTATTAGCATTTTTATGTCAATTCAAGCACATTTATTTTGGTAATACTACAATGGTCCTATGCTATACTGTAAACTAATATACTGCAGTTCTCTAGTTAAATAGTGTTAAAAAATGTGTTACCTTGAATATTCTTGGCCCAGATTGGTGGAGTTTCTGCCCGCTCACCTGAATGTGCATGAACATGTCACTATTGTTTTTATTCCTTCCTTAAATTATTTTCTGTATTGAACATCTTTAGAAAAAACGCGCTTGCACTCACCTTGCTGCCTGCTTTCCTGGTGTCTTTGTTCAATGCATGGACCTAAGGACAAAAATCAACATTACATTTATTTACCTTTAACCCTTTGCTGTCTGAGCGGAACATTCCATTTTTCATACCTGTTCCCCTCTTAGTGGACAAATGCTTACTGTGTCGTTATACTTAATGGCAAAGAAATAATATACACACCATATTAATCAGGAGAAATAGACCTTTAAAGTGGTATAAATTATAATTCATAATTTTGAGTGAAACATACATTTTTCTTCAGAAATATCATTCCATCTCAACCGCAAAAAAAAAAAAATCAATTTGTCTTGATAAATCTCATTTTTTCTTTCATTTCTGTTGTAGATAGAGAATAACTTAGAGTGTATGGGTTATTAACAATTTTGTCTTCTACTCAATGAAAAAAAACAATTAATTTCCCACCTTTTGTTCAAAAGTTATGATCAGTTGATTCAGAGCTGCAACTTGCAGTACCGAATAGAATTTTCAGAAGAGTAGGGAGCTTGTGTTCCCTGGTTTGACATATGATCCCATTATGCATATATTAATGGCCTTTTAACTTAAAATAATTATTAATACAACAATTTTAGCATGACCCACACATTAATATGTCAGTTTAATAGTTTTAAGAGGCAATAACAATTGTAAGAGAAGAAAAGTTGAGAAATAAATTTAAGCTACCACCACGTTTTGCTCGAATGCATATATATATTTTCAAGGATAAAATAGGCACAGACATGGGTTAAAAGTAAAAGATAATTTTCATTTTATTTATAAATGTCTCAAACAATTTCATGAAATAACTAGGAACCACTTTAGGACATAAGACAAATGTAAATAAACATTTACACAAACAAACATTAGATTTCCAAGTTTACACAAACAAATATTAGATTTCAAGTTTAACATGAATAACTTTTAAGGCAATTGAAATGAATACACCATACACCATCATACACCATAATTGAATACATTGCACAACACTATATTATAACAAAATATAGTATATTACATGAAATGTATATGTTTGTATGAACCAGAGAACAATTGATCACAAAGAGCCATAATGGCACAACTACAGGTAGGATTTTTTTTTACAATACATCTCATATTACAAAACTATACACAAATGGCTTGCAGCAGTCACAGAAAGTGCCACACGCTGTACCCCGGACCACACAGGATGCAGGATAGAGCCTAAAAAGAGACAGAGCAGGTTGAGGGTGATTGGCAGTAACCACAAAAGACCTAATCTCTTAACCCGTCACCCTCGGCCGAATGATCCAAGAAATAATTGATCAAAATCTACGCCTAAAGGACGGCGAGATGCAAAGGTTACTGGAGTTGGGGTCGCTGTGTCTACATCTGTATAAGACAGACAGGACACAGTGACAGGCAAGCGGCTACGCTTGCTGCCTCGTTTACCTGTCAGGAAATGGCTAACCAAAACCCCCCCAAAAATTTTATATGAGTATAATAAGTAGAGATGTAAATATAAATGCAATTAAAACTATTAGAGCTATAACTCCTGTCATTACTGTAATAAGCAATAGTCTTATGACAACTAAAATTGTGCATGTACACACACACAAAAGCTTACCCAGGTGAAGATGAGGGGCGATCCATCTCCTCTTCCATATCCTCCTCCTCTTCACCCAACAGTTGCCCGTCCAAGTACTCCTCCTCCTCGATGTCCATCCCCTCATGGTCTTCGAGTTCATGCTCCTCGATGACCCTGAGCTCCTCAGCTGTCAGCTGCCTCCTAACCCTTAGAGACTTGACAAGCCTCACGTACTCTGTTCTCCCTTCCTTCATCTACAAAATTTTTTAAAAAGAAAGAAAGAAAAAAAAATACATTGAATATATTGATTTTGCTTCATTACACATCACATGCATATAAACAACAACCATGACCCTTTTCTCTAAGCACATGATCACTGGATACATTGATAATTGCTAATACATTGCTTGGATTAAGTTTTCACCTTTTTTTTTTTTTACCATTAACCATACCAACCATGTAACATTACCACTCCAACATACAAGCCATATGTATGAACATAAGGACATCTCACAGAAAAACAAATCACTCATACTCAGAAAAAAGCCGACAAAAATTATGTTTTGAATGTCAACACAACCCCCACGTCAATGTTTAGGCATCTTCAGTACATGCATCCAACATTTGACATTCAGCTAGCAAGCTAAATATTAAAGTGCTAAGCACAAATGAAAACTGTGCTTTACATTTCAACAGAGTAACCTATTTTGTTGGTTTTACAGTTCAGATTACGTGGGCTAAACATTACATTATGCAACATGAAGCATGATAGAGAAACACAGAGCCGTCCTGACTCCTGAACAACAACGAAAAATATTTTGGAAGCTGCATTCACGTAACCTAAAGTTAACACACTAGCTATTTATATGTAATATTACCACGGACACTTCACACAGAATCGTCGAAATTTCTAAATTATCAACAAGTAGACAAAATAATTGTCTTCATCTGACATACAACAAACTTCATAATATCACTGAGAAAAAGCGTCATGAAGCATGAGCTATAAGCTGACCAAGATGCATCATGAGAAGCAAACAAAATTATTTCTGAGGCTGCATTCACTCTGTTAGCTATATTTCTGCAGGGTTACCTGACGTGTATTTCATCACAAATACTAGAAATATCTCATATGTCAGTAGTAGCCCTAATAACTGTCTAAATTGAATACAGTAAAGCAAAAAAATATAATTGAATAAGGCGACATGAGGAGAGAGAAGCTGGGCTAATCGAGAGGCGTCATGAACCACCGATATATCTCCGCTGCATTCGCATCAAAACGCTAATGAAATGCTAGCCAATTTGGTCTGATATTACCTGACAGGCATTTCATTAAAAATCGACTAAATCTCTTAAATGTCAGTAATAGTACTACTAATTGTCTATATTATTTACTGTCAACTCTAAAACATAGTGATAAAAAGTCTGTTTACATCAGGTAATGTCATCATCTGGAGTGTACACATGCGCAACCTGCTACAGGCTTAGCTCACAGAGAAATTTCTACGCAATAAAAATAACAAAAATAAAAGTATTTTCAATCAATATCCTGGATTATTGATAACAACAACTAATAAAAAGGTCATTTTACCTCAGTTGATCTGGCAGTGTCTCCCTCAGACGACGTTCAGATGAAGGATGTGTAGTCTCTCTGTCAGTACTTTCTCTTCCAAAGCCGCAGGCAGTGACATATCAAATCTGAATTTTAGCTTGAAGTAGTGAAAATAATTACCGCCACAAACCTCTTAACCAATGATATCACTGGAAAGCTTATGATGTGAAGTTTATGAGGAAGTTTTTTTTATTATGATATGACGTTGTTTGGCGGAGATATAAGACTGAATGTCATGGGTACTCCAGTACCCAAATAAGAATGGTCCGACTGCAAAGGGTTAAAAGTTGAATGTTGTGCTTCATGGTCTATTTAAAGGTGCTGTTGAGTATGAAAACCTGCTAATAAACTACTGTGAGATGTACCAAATATTGCTGGTGGTGGAGGAAGTGGAGTCTCTGCAAGAGGTATATTAAGAGAATTACATTTTTTTCTAATATAAAGTAATTACCATGGGTAAAACTTTATTTGTGACTTTTATAATGGCTTTACATTTAACTGTACCTCTTGTCTCTGATGTGCCACGCATGTATGGAGCCGTTCCTAGAAAATGTTCACAGAATGTTGTAAATAATGTTGTTGGGGTTATTGTTGTGTGCTAGAAAAGGTGTACCTTTTGTTGTGTGTAAGAAAAGGTGTACCTTTTTTTGTAGCTTTCTTATTTTTGGAGGCTTTCTCCAGTCTTGGCTGTTCATCTAAACAGAAGAGAAGGTGTTAAGTTGTACCTTCACTTGACTGCAGGTACCTCTTATTTAACTTGTAGGGCTGTTTTTGAACCACCCCGTCCTCATCGGTCTCCACATTGGACTTGTACTCTGCCCTTTTACATCTCCTTAGGGCAGTCTCCCAGTCACCTAAGTGTACACAATGTAAACAATGACAAAATCTATAGGGTATCCAGTATTCCACAGGCACACAAGTGAACACTCCAGTCAGTATGCATAGTGGACATAAGACAGGCTTTTAACATACCTGTCCTTGAAAAAAATCCTTATTTTTCTTGCCACCCAATTTTCACTATCTGGCATTTCCATGGCCTTGGCTCTCCTAGCGGGGTATGATGGTGGCCAGTGGCTGTACATCTCCTTAAATAAAAACACTAATTTGTGTAAACATGGCTGACATAATTGATTATATGTTATGAAACATTGTTGACATGATTTCACAGATAAGATTGATAACAGATTCAAGCTTACGCCATTTTCTTGAAAAGTCCAATTTTGGGCCACAATTCCAACCAGCCCTTCTTCAGAAAACTCTACCACGTTATACATTCTGCAATGAAAAGCAAAGTCTTGCTTATTTGTATCTGTAAATGTACTTAATTGCAAGTCTACCTAATAGCATAGTAATAACAACATACTCATATTTCATGAAGAATTGCCATAAAAATAGTTTTTTCTCCTGTAGGGATTCTGATGGCTCCACGAAAAAGTCTTTGTTTTGAAATCCATCTCAAAACTATATTGGAATTTTTGAATTTTAATACTTCAACCAGAGAAGAGTCACAAGGCTCCAAAAACTGAGGTTCTGGATGCTGAAAAACACAACAGAGAAAGCTTCCATCCTTCTCTTCAATGACCTCACAACATTCCCGGTTTCCCAGCATGAAGGCTGAGTCTGTTTTTTTCACTGGCTCGATCAGGGGCTTGAGTTTCTGTTCCTCGATTCGCCGCACAACTTGAGAGAGAGGGCACCTACCACTCCTGACCATCTTTTTTATTGACTGCAAGTAATTTTCAAACTTGAAAGTACTACAGTTGTCCAGCCCCTGGTAAGACACAGCATCTTCCAGTATGTGCAACATTGAATGGGTGTAAACCAGAAACTGTCGTCCATACAGATCTCGACCCCTTGTAACAAAAAACTTCATCAGCTCAGAAGCATACGCAGAGTAGCGTTGAACTAGTGTTGGGCTTACAATGATGCACATGGCCACACTGAAAGTTGCAGATCGCTGCAGATCCAGTAGTCTACTACTGACCTCATCCATTTGGGTAACAGACATTCTAAAACCCTTCTGTCCTCTGCAGCACCAGCAGAGGAGAAGCCTCTTCATTACCCCCAAGCATGCTTGGTGCATGTAGTGAACTGGGAATGACAGGACCATGTATATAGGCCGGTTTTCTAGTGGAGTGCTGCCTTTGTGATGCTCTCTTTGCCCTTGCTGCCGGAAGGTTTCATCGGAGCGTACAGCAGCTTCTGTTTCCTGGTAAGTGACCTTGTCATGCCACTCTCCCTTTTGCATGCATCTGTCACATCCATAGTAACCACTGCAAAGCTTCATATTTTTCACAAAGGCCTTAGCCGGAGCATCACATACAATGCACAAGATTTTAAATTGCACTGTTCTGTCATGGCATTGCAGGCCACTGGAGAGAATATTATTAATGTCTGAGATCATATCATCCGTCCGATCGTCTGGCTTTGAACTCCCACAAGTCAGAGTGATGGGAAATACTGAAATGGGACTCAAATGGATTGCGCACAGAATTGGCCACATTGTCTTTCCTGAGCTCTTAAACAGTGGTAGGCCATCAATATTGAATGAAAGGTCAATGCAGTCAGGAACCTGATCTGTTGGGTACCTCATCAAATTCTCATATAGTTTTTCTTTTATTGGGAAGCGGATGTATTCCATGCCAGATTTCTGAGTGGTCCTCACCACTCTGGGTGTTTTCAGGAGTGTTCTTGAGCATGAAGGCAGGTCACTGTGGCCATGATTTCTCAGGATTTTCAGCAAGTTGTCCACAGCATTGTGCTTTACTTGAAACTGATCTGCCCAGGCTGCAAGATCAGCTGAGAGAGGGGTTAGGACTTCAGGTTCCTCCAGATCATCCTCTGAGGGTTCTTCCCAGTCTTCATCTAGAGACTCTGTAGTACAAATTTATGATATTATATATTGGTTGTATGTGAGTATTA
>JAGFZM010000076.1:37328-65112 GCA_017657215.1 Limnothrissa miodon
TTTTGTTTACTTTATGTCAACGTTGAACGGCAACCAAAAAGCCACGTCGCGGCAACGTATTTTCTGATACCAAATAGCAACGTCGTCAGATTACCATTGTGCGACGTCGCGGCAACACCATTAAGGCTACGAAATGGCAACTTTTCTAAGTGACCATAACGCAACGTCGCAGCAACGTCTTTTGTTTACGTTATGGCAACATCCTGACAGCGACGTTGCGGCAATGTCGCATATAAGTGGCCAATAAGTAACGTCGCCATGACCAAATGGCAACTTTCTGGCGACGTTGCAGCAACGTTATGTGTTAGCTGGGTAGAGAGAGAGAGATTAAGAGAAAGAGTAGAAAGAGAAACACAAGACAGAGAGGGAGAAAGAGAGAATTGAAAAAGAAGAAAGAAAGAGATATAGATAGATATATAGAGAAAGAGGTAGAGATAGATAGATAGAGGGAGAAAGAAAGATAGATTGAGTAAGAGAGAGTGTGTGTGAGAGAGACGGAGAGCGAGAGAATTGGGAGTATAATAGAAAGATGGATAGATAGATTGGCAGATACAAAGATAGAGATAGAGAGATAGATAGAGACAGAGGTAGAGATAGATAGATAGAGGGAGCAAATTAGAGGTATAAGTGATAAATCGATTGACAGAGAGAGATAGAGAAATATAGAGGTAGAGATACATAGAGGGAGAAAGAAAGATAGAGAGAGAGAGTGTGTATGTGTGTGTGTAAGAGAGAGAGAGATAGAATTGGGAGTATAATAGATAGATGGATAGATAGACTGGCAGATACATAGATAGGTAGATAGATAGAGACAGAGGTAGAGATGGATAGATAGAGGGAGAGAGGAGGTCTGTGGTAGTAATGGGGTAGTAGTAAGTAGTCACAGTAGTGAATTGTAGCATTATAGGTTAATACAAGTCAATAGTGTATTATGGCAATGAGGACTTTTAATTTGAAACAGTTAAAACAGGTGGAGGAGACTAGTGGATGGTAGTCTGCAGTCTAAGTAGTTCAATGTGTTAGGGGGAACTTAACCATTAATAGTAAGGGGTGACTTGAAACAGTTTGTGACACTGCCACATAATGTTAGGATTCCCTGAATCTAAATTTTGTATGCACAAATATACAGTAAATGTTGCAACATTTATTATTTTGGGGTTATCCATATTTTCTTTCTCCATTTCTGTTGCCCGGCCTGGCTTTGTGTGCGTATGATAACGCATAAGCTGATGTTTGTTTTGAGTTGACATTTGTCTGTAGTCAGCTGATATGTTCAGTCCACAAGCTACCTGTCAACCCGAGTCAGCTGACTGGAGAGCTGTCAATCTCCATCAGCTGACTGAATAGCGCGGGTTGAGCGGGAGATATAAGGAGCCCGGAAGTGTTCTACAGGAGGCTTTTAGCGATCGCGGGGAGTCTACGTGTGTCCTGTGCAAAAGCTTCAACATTACAGTCGGCATTGCGGTGTCGAGAAAAAGCTGCTTCTATTCACCCAAGTCCATGAGGATACATTTCAAGAGACGTGGAGGTGAAAAGTTTTCTTAACCGGTGAGACGGATCCTTTTTCTTCTTCCCCTCTCGTTGCCGGGTGTGTTTTGTGTAAGAGATTTTCTCATCCTTTCTGTTTTTCACATCGGTGGTGGATGTACTATTTTTGCCTCTTTTTGGTGGATTAATCGTCGGACTGGTGGACTAGGTCCAGAGTTTTTCTATTGGGAGCATCTTCTTCGTTGTTGCTTGGAGAGACTTATATTGCTGCGTGAAAGCGTACTGAGGGGCGCGCACGCCACCTGGGAGCGCGCATGGTGGAACTATTTAGAGTGAACTATTTAGAGTGAATGTGTTCAAAGTTTGTGTGTGTGTTTGAGAAGTGCGCTGGCCAGCTTGTGTATATATATTGTGAATACAGAATATAAAAAAAGACGTTGTTATTGTTGGTGTTATTACAGTGAACATCTCAAGCAAATACAGAGAAACCTATCAGTTCATTATTTATCAGAACCTCATAAAAAGTGTTAATAACCCTTAAATATCTAGGTGGTTGTTACAAGTTGACAGTTGAGAGCAGTTCAAACGAACATTGTAAGACCCATTATGACTCATCGTTCCAACCGACACTCTAGCAGGAAAAGTTTGAGCTTATGGAGACAAAAGTTTTATAGATAAACTGCAATAGTTTAAAAAGTGTAAGACTTAAAAGGTTGAAAATACACACAGTACAAGGCATGACCAAGTCCTCCGGTACAAAGTTTCAATTAAGTTTCTAGCTTAAACGGTTGAAGCGCAGTTAAGTCTGATAGAGGACTAGACGCCCAGTCAGAATTCTCTACACTCTAAAGTCCCCATTAAAAATAAAGTTTTATAGTTTTTTAGTAATAGTTTAGGCCACACCAATAAAATTAGTTGGTTCTCGGATTCGCCGCTTGAAAAAAATGCAAAATGAAATAAAAATAAAATTGAATTCGAACTCACACGAACATAAAAAAAACACCGTGGCTGATAGCTATAAAAGTGAAAAAAAGCATGCTGCGTTCACGTGACGTCAAAAACCAATCAAATCGCGCCTTTCACTTCAGAACGCAAGAGACAAGAGACATGATATGAGGAAAAATGCCGGTGGATGCTGCTAGGCCAGAGTTTGCAATTATTAGAACATTTGATCAGAAGAGAAAAACATTTGACAAGTACTTTGAAATTAAAGAGGATGAGAACTTTGCGCAGTTGTACTCACGGTGCCGAGAGCAGTCTGCTTGTGCAATTCTGGAGGTGAGTTTGATATTTCATTGATTGAGAGGCGAAAAAAACCCATTCAAAGTGTTTCGCCATCAAAATCAATCAATAAATAAATTAATAGCATGTGCCTACACACTCACATCCTCGCGCGCGCACACACACGCTTCTCTCACATGCAAAAAAATAGTCTCTTTTCTAGATTCACGTGACTGCACGTTGATGAAGATTCATCCCCGTTGTGCTGATCACGAAGTTTTAGTCGCTATCTAATTGCTATCTGGTGAATCAATGCGATTTTGACGTTCTAATGCCCTGTGATGAACTGTGACAAAATGAGTTTGAACGTAGGCTACAGCAGTCTAGACGTAGTCTACATTATATGTCATAGGCCTACCTCAATTCCAATTCCAATTCTCAATGCCAGCTTGCTTGGTGCTTAGATTCTCAAACTCTTAAATAAATGACAAACCGTCAAACCTTTACATAACATAGAATGACAGAATTATGAATTTGTACATTGCCTAAAACCTGTATGACAAAAAGTGTGCTGTGAGGTGTGAAAATAAAGTTTATAAATTAGGCCACATTTAGTTTTTCCTTAACACATGAGTAAATGTCTTTAATGAACATTAACTGTGAATGTGCTAATTTACCCTCAGAACATTTTTTTATTTTTATTTTTATTTCGCTCGCTCGCTCCATATTTTTCCTGAAAAAATCCGAGAACCAACTAATTTTATTGGTGTGGCCTTAAAAAGTATAAAAGACAGAACTTAGAAAAGTCATAGCACAGGTCACATGAGCGAGACCTACGAAACAAAGTTTGAACCAAGTTTTTTGGTTAAGCGGTTCAGGCTGTATTAATTGCGTTAGAAGATAAGAAGAATAAGAAGAAGTCGGATAACAATAGTTTGCATTTTCATGCAAACTAACTAGAATTGTAATTCCCAGGAATTACACAGTGCATGCAAAGAGAAACAGAATAAAGTTGTAAAGTGTCCTTGAGTGTTTTGAAAGGCGCTTTTAAATGAAATTTATTACCCGGTATTCTTATTATTATTTATAAATATATATATTATATATATTTTTCCTTGTCTCTGTTGCTCATTGGTGCTCTCTGCTGTGAAGCGCTACAAGGGATGACTTTTGTATAATGTGCTGTATAAAACAAATTGAATTGAATTATTTATACATTATATATATATTATACATTATGTACATTAGTTTTCATCAGCAATAACCACTGCAACTAATGTGATTCCTTTAGCAACCAGAAAGCAAGCACTTCAGTCATAGAGCAGCCATCACAACTTCCCTGGCAACAGCCTTGTAACCATCTCAAAAACCCTTGAAATAGACTAGCAACCACATCCGGAGTTACAACATTGTGATCAACATGTCTAAGACAGCATTGAGCAAAGCAACAACTTTTACCTATGTAGCCTTACCAAGGCCACACACACACACACACACATATATATATATATATATATACACACACACACACACACACACACACACTGTATATAGCAACTGCAGTATGCATTTTCTTGCACTCAATTTACTGGAATTACATTTTCTTATTGAATTAAATAGTACTAAGAAAATAAAGATTTAGAACTTGTAACAGAGCCAAATCAAATAGGTCCAGGATGATGAGTTGTGGTCAGGTGGTTCCCGCTTCATCTGTACTTACTGCTGTTAACACATCATCATAATGATAGGAAGCTATGTCAGGGGTTTAAGTGAGCAGAACCAGGAAGAAAGCTCATCCCTTTAATACTACTTACTTGCAGGCAGGTAAAAAATAGACAACTTGACTTTATCCAATTTATTTCTTCTGACATCTGGCGACAGACAACAATGGATTACTCTAAGAAATGCAAGAATCAAACAATGTACTGGAATGAAATAGAATGTGTATCTTGCAGCAAAAGATTTAAAATGCCACCACCAGGTAGGTGTTGTGCAGCACACTGTTTTATATTTGCACCACATTTATTTTTAATAGTAAATAACACTCATTCACATGTCAAGGACCATTATGCTGTATGTCATTTTCCACATGTTTTGTGACTATTTTCCACTTCCAGTTATTATGGTCATTATTTAAAAGTTCAGATACAATCAAGGCTGACTAGCTTGTCACAAACAAATGATTTGTCAGTCAAAGAAAATAGAACAAAATAAACACATTTTCCTCAGTGCAGTCATATTTTTAAAATTCAAAATACATGCTTTGCTATTGTCAAAAACATGTAATTTGGCTGCCTTTTATATAGAAACTGAAATAACTGGGCAATGAACAAAAATGGAAGACTAATTTGACTTGTAGCAGATTACTGACTACTGATCAGACAAAATAAGAAATCTTGGTTACAGTAGCTTTTGTTATTTTTCCCACAATTTTTCTCTTAGAAAACAGACAATGTTTTTTGTTTTAGTAAGAACACACTTAATCTAGTTGGCTTTCCTAACTGTAGTATGTTTTTAAAAGGTAAAGGATTCTCAAGAAATTGTGGTATCGACGATGAGGGTGGGCGGCATGAGAGTCAGCATGAAGTCTGCGAAAACGGAACTTACAACAATGGCAGTTTCCTGACATGTCAGAAATGTTCAACATGCACCCTGGTTCTGGTTGCCTGCACTCGACAAGCAGACACTCAGTGCTGTTTGCAAGAAATGTAAGTTAAAAAAATTGTAGGCTTATCTTCCTAGCTCTATCAAGTTGTATAATGTTTTGTGACTCACATGAAACACACATCAGGCAAAATTCAAAATTTCAGGATTAATTTCTTGAAACTTAAAATACCTGTTCAGTAACATGATTCAAAACTGGCAGAGAGATCTAAGAGGGCACTACCAGGGGACATTTGCAGCCCTGGCAACACTGACTCCTTCCAAGGTACAATACTATGTATACATAGCTATAATTGTGGTCTTAAGATATTTTTGGAAAATAGGTCTGAAAGTGGAATAATCACCAGAATTGTTAGCATTTGGATAGGCAAAATACTACAATGACAAAATAGCTTCAGATCCACTCCTAACTTGTGTGGGAAGCATCTCAAAATAGATCCTTGATGTTTTCTAAATCCGTTTCAGAAAAAGTTCTATTGGCCAATTGAACTTACATGCACAAGAAATTTTACTTTAATAGGTGTTACTTTTTACCACATTTATCATATATGGACAAATAGTGGAAGTGGGTTGTAAAGTGCAAACAGTAATGATATAGTGTGCAGGAAGCATGTGGAATACTAAAGTATGTAATGTGGAGGGCATGAATGGTCAAGTGGAGACACCCAACGTACCATCAGTTCAGGACAGTAATGACAGAGAAAAAGCTGTTCTTGTGTCTAGTGTTTGTGTGTTGGAATCTGTACCACCTGAATGGAAGAAGTGAAAGAGAAGTTCATTGGCATACTGCTCAATGCTGCAGAAAACAAGAACTGGGTGGTGTCATTTTGTATTGAGAAAATTATTCTTTTGTAAAAATTTTGTAACGTGATTTTGTTTTTTAGCATTGTCTTAACATTTTGGAAGAGTTAATATATCCATAAAAATGTGTTCAGTGTAGGCTGCCTAGTTGTATGGTGGCCCTGAAGTGCAAACCATATTAACAAATAACTAAACACAACAACAAATTGAGAAACACAAATAAATTCATAAACAACAAAAAAATTGAGAAACACAAAAATAAATGAAGAATCACAAAAACAAATGAAGAATCATAAAAAACTAATTGAGAAACACAACTACAAAAGAAGAATCACAAAAACAAAATTGAGAAACACACACAAAAAAGAAGAATCACAAAAACAAATTGAGAAACACAATTACATTAAGAAACCGGAATGGGTAGGTACCAGTCAACAACAGGAGACGTCACTGATTGGACCTTTGGCTTTGGACTTTGCAGCGATTCCAACGAGGGCATAGTAACGAGTATTTTTAGCGACTTTATGAGCAGTTAGCTGGTGTACATTTATCTGACAATATACAGTTAATGTTGCTGTGAAGCTAGACCCTGTTAGTGAAGTTAGTAATAAAACCAAAAAACTGTTAAGACGGTTAACAAATGTCTGTTGGTTCATTTTTAAATTGTGATTTGTCTATGAATCTATTGAAGCTGTTGTTTGAGAGATAAGGCAATTTAGTCCAATTAAATCTTATTATTCAGCACCTTTTACTTGTATTATCTGATGGTAAGCAAGATGGGCATGGAACTCCTATTATCTTGCTGAAAGTGTTTCCTTGCTGCCACAATGTATAATAATTAACATAATTAATATCTAATACTTCAGATTAACATACAGGTCCAATTGTACATTTATACCCTTTTCTAGAAATACAGTGACTGGAAAGTGTGAAGATGATATCCCAACTGTGAGTATTTTGGTTATTCCATGCCAATATACTATTCTGTTTCAAACATCTTTTGCAGTTTTTCTACCATGTTTTGTATCAAGATGTGAAAAGAAAGAAACTAGGATATATTCAAGAAACAAGGATAGACAGATTGTGAGGAGTCACTACTGAATGTTATAAAAAGCATTGTGTTGAAGGGCAAGGTTTATATATAGGGTGGAGCCAAACCTGAATATAGTATTCGGAAAGGCATTTTGAACGGAAAATGTAAAAAATATTTGTATTCGTGAAAAAAAATACTTTATACTGTTGTTTTGGTTCTGTTTTTACTTAAATGATAATTTACAACAAAACACTTATCTGATGGGCGTTTGTGTGAGTATGTTCAATCATTCAAATCACATTAATATTCCGCTGTCTTTCACACCCACATATCCCCTCCAGATGAATATGGTTAACAATTAGTGTCTACACATTCCCTTCAATCATTGCCCATTAATCCCATGACAATATGATCCTCAAATTGAATTTTACGTTATTAGTATTTGCCTGAGGTACAGAGCCAGTAGGCTAAGTGGTTCTGTGTCAAAAGCACGAATGACTGGAGAGCACTGAGCAATTGAGAGATAAACTAATCAATTCTGTTAGGGTTAGGGACAGTTATGGGGCTGTCACGTGATGAATGAACGAGTCGAAAAACCCCAAGACAGTAACAGGTGAATCAATAATTCCAATACAGAAACTATAGGAAGTTGGGCAAATGTGCATGCGTGACTGAATGAATCACAACTTGGTCTTCCCCAGTCACCTTAAAGATTAGTTCAACCCCCTCTGTGATTGATGCCGGTAGGCCACAGCCGCCTTAATTCATGTTTTTAACTTGCCCAACTCTTCACAACTTTTGGACTGACATTTTCAAAATCCTATCTACTGTACTACATGTGCCCTTTGTCCCTATCCCAGTAACTATCCTGTTTGGGTTGCAACCCTCAACCCTGGTGGTCCCTAAATTTAAGGCCGACTTTGTGGCGTTTGCCACCCTATTGGCTTGGAGATTGATTCTACTCAGATGGAAATCCTCAACTCCTCCCACAATCTATCAATGGCTAAGAGATCTGTTATCCTACTCAAAGCTGGAAAAAATTAGGGCAACATTGCATGGCTCCACCACTAAATTTCATAAAATATGGAACCTGTTTGTGGAATATTTGAAATCAGTCCAGTTCCCCTCTGCCAGTCTATAACTTGCAATGTACACCAGGATGTGTGTATGTGTGTATACTCTCTGCAGGAATGTGTTCATTCAGCCCCGTTTTTTTTCTTTTCTTTTCTACTGTTTGGTTGCTTTAATGTGTGTATTTAATTGTAATCTGTATTGCGTTTATAAGTGTGTGCATGGGTGGCGCGCAATGTAAGCTTGGAGAGGCTAAGCCTCCCCAAAATGAATGCTGGGAAATTATGTGTGATTTTTTTTTTCTTTTTTTTTTAACTTTGCAGGCAATTTAGCTTTACAAATCAGTGCAAACACACATACACACACACAAACACACCAAAAAAAAAGGACAAAAAGGGGGGGTCACCTTGTACCTCACATTTAACCCATATGGGTTAGATAAGATCAGAGTAAATGTAACATTTCAAGTCACACAGCATGTCTGCCACTTCTAATACAGTGTTAGTATAAGTTCAGGCCTAAAATGACTGGGGTCCATCTTCTTATAAACAGTGGTACTCTTTACTGTAAGATAGCAGTCATATTTTCCATTATATGTACTTGTTTGACTTTTTGTTTCCATTGATCTTTTGTAGGGGCACAGGGCTGCATCCAATTAACAGTAATAATTTATTTTTAGCAATCATTGACAAAATATGTAACATGTAGCATTGGTCCTTAGAAAGCAAGTTGTCCGGTACTTGCTCCAGTATGAAAATTAAAGGTTCCAGCGGGATATCAATCCCAAAAATGTTGTCCAATTCTTCTTTAATGTCTTTCCAATATGTCTGTATCACTGAACAGTCCCAGAATATATGGGTATGATCCCCCACCATACCACAGTTCCTACAGAAAACATTGGTTGCACTATTTTTAAACCTCGACACCTTAAGGGGTGTTCTAAAGATTCTCAGTTTCTCAGTTTTTTTCCACATTTGACTTACAATCCCTTTATGACTCGCTATACATATATCTTCCCAAGTCATCCTCTATGTCATCCTCTATAATTGTATTGAGTTCTAATTCCCATTCACTCTTAATATGAAAGGTGTTGTCTGATGTGTCTTTCATTAGACTTCTAGCCTATATATATGTGATACCTGATGCTTTGTTGATACTAAACATTGAAAAATATGTATAAAATACCTTTCCACCTCTGTTGGATCTTTCTTAAGACCCTCCCAATCCGTATGACCAGTGAGATAGTGTCGTATTTGTAAATATCTGTACAAGTAATTTGGGGGCAAGCCAAATTTTTCTTGGAGTTGAGAAAATGATCGTAGTGTGTTGTTTTCAAACAACTGGTTAACAATAACCAGGCCTTTTTCCGCCCATTTTCTATATGTTAAGTCCGTCAAAGATGGAAGAAAATCAAGGTTTCCAAGAATGGGCAATGCCCTTGACATAGCCATATACCCTTTTAATTGCTTCTGTACACTGTTCCAGACCTTTAATGTGTGTTTAATCCAGACATTGTTTATTTTTATCCTCCTCTGAGTCTGCTGTCCAAGAAAAGGAAGAATAGACAGTGATATCCCTGTTAAAGAATTCTGTTCAATAGATAACCATCCAGTTTCTTCATTTTTGGT
The DNA here is from genome assembly GCA_017657215.1 of Limnothrissa miodon. Lineage (NCBI taxonomy): Eukaryota > Metazoa > Chordata > Actinopteri > Clupeiformes > Clupeidae > Limnothrissa > Limnothrissa miodon. Next base: position 47,235 of record JAGFZM010000076.1, read on the forward strand.
CATTCATACCACTATTGCTCTAAGCTGGGCTGCCCAATAATACATTTTAAGATTAGGTAGACCTAGGCCCCCCTTTTCTTTACTTTACTTAATCAATATTTTTAGGCGTAGCCTATTCTTGGTCTCTTATTTTGCCAAATAAATGATGATATGTGTTTTTCAAGAAGCTTTAGTGTTGATTGTGGAACATGAATTGGCAAAGATTGAAATAAGAATAAGAGTCTAGGTAAAATATTCATTCTTACGGACTCTATTCGGCCAAAAAAAGACAGAGGTAGCACATCCCATCTGCTTATGTCTTGGTTTATCTCTTTGACTAGTTTGTTATAATTGCAGGTTGTGTGAATATTTTTATAGATGATTTCAGTTTGAACACAGCAGCCACAGCAGTAGAAGCTGCGTCCAGTGATGGTAGAACCTTGTGATCTCAGTGAAAGATAACGAACAGCTCGTGCCGTATATTTATGACAAGTTGGGAGTGAGTATGTGTTATCATGGTGATAGACAGAGTCATCTCTCCTTATCATAGCACCGTCCGAAGTCCAAAGACAGGGAAGAGAGAAGGAGAGACAGACGGACAGATGACAGCCTGCTAACTGATTTCAATTGAATATGAATTGTCCTTAGATAAAAAATACATTTTTGTTTTGGTTATTATGGCTCATTATAATGCAGATATTATTCTTTCTGAGACTCTTGCCAATGGTTAATTATAATCTAATGGCCAGCAGTTCCGCCCTTGCACTGTGTATAAAAGTTGGTCACGAAGCCTCCCCAAACGTCAGGACCACCTGCCGCCCATGAGTGTGTGGTATGTGTTTGGGTGTATTTTGTATAATATTTTGTACATTGATTTCATCATGGTATTATGCCAAGTTGAAAAATCAATAAAAATAATTAGCAAAAAAAAAAAAAAATTATTGTTCAAAATGAACAAATCATTCAAGAAGGACACAACGCAAGGCAGCATCCACCTAGAGGCTCTTGCTGCAAAGATACCTGTCTGTCTGCAACATGTTTTGGACATCAATGTAAAAATGGTTAACTTTGTGAAAGTGAGGTCGCTGAACTCCTGCTTTTTTGCTGCGTTATGCAATGTGAGAATAAAACTTTATTACTCCACACATAGGTTTGCTGGCTATCAAGAGGGAAGGTGCTGAAGGTGCTTTGAGTTGAGGGATGAACTTAAAATCTTCTTCAGTAGCCATTCCTTTGAGCTGTCCGAACATTTGCATGATGAAGACTACCTTATGGACCTGGCTTATCTGTGTGATATATTTTCTCGTCTGAACTAGCTCAATCTCAGATTACAAGGTGTTAGTGTCTGTCTGGGGCTGAGCCCCGGCACATAAGCTCATGCTGCATTATGACATCATAAGCAAAGAACCTTTCACGCTTTTCAGTTAAGAGTAATTAATTAGGCTAAACTATTGTTCTAACAATTAGTAAAACAATTAGTTTTGTGTGTAGCCTAATAGACCGCCTGGTTTTCCTGATAAAAGGACGACCTATCAAAGCTTAGAAAAGTTGCAATTAAAGATTCTAGAACACTAACGTTACGTGGCTGTTTTTCCAGTCGGCTGCTTTTTCCTCAGCGAGTCAGAGACGTTAGTTGAGGCTGTCAAACAGAGCACCGCAAGGTGGTACACTTTATACGAGAGGTTGACACGGCGAGATAGAAGCAGACAGACAAGGTATGTGCGAAGATACACGAAAATGAGTAGCTGTCAGTTGAATTCCATTGTGCATTTGGCCAGATCAGTTTCCATACATGAGCCAGCTAGCATACCTCGGGTAGCTACAAATGAAATGCTAACGTAATGACATGAAGTTGACATAAGCCTAAGTCACCTGAAGTTGGGCTACCTCTGGCAAACAAATAAAACTATTTAAAAATAAAATCAACTGTTTTGACTACAGAGCATGCAAGCCTTCAAAGTTTCTCATAAAGGATCAATATTTAGGCTACATTTGAGCATTTCCCTCTGCATGTGTTTCACATGCTATTTTTTCACTTAAAGTTCTACAGTATTTGTGACAAGATTTTAAATGTTCTGACAGCCATAATATCCCAATAGCAATTTGATTTGGTGCTACAATGGTCGTGTATCTTGTGTGGTAAAGGTATGACAGGTCTCTGACGTTATATTATATTTCATGTCATGCATATGCCAGTACTGACTCCAATCTGTACTTAAAAAATCCCAGTATAGTAGGCTATCTGAGTGAGTTAACAATGCAGAAAAACATAGTGTAGTAGCCTAAATTGTGTGTGTATTCTGTGCAGTCGAAGAATATATATTGTTCGCTCTGACCCCAGACTTTTTGCCTCAGAGAGCCCTGCACTTCTTGAAAGGATCACGCAGCTCTGACAGCGGTGACCTGAGAGCAGGTACCAAGCAATTCAATAAGCATAGTGTAATATAATTAATTAAAGTGGTACAGCTCCTACCTGCTACGCAGGAGACCCAAGTTCAAATCTTGACTAAGTTATTGTGACAATTGTCCAAGCCTAGCCTGCCGATCTCTGCAACTGAGTCAGTCCACTGCCCAATAGCCTAGTAATAGGAATCTGGTCCACTACACTCCGAGTCCTGGGTTCAATCCCTGGGTGAACCCTGACAATTATTTGTTTTCATTTTCACAGGACCAACCTCAAACCTCCTGAAAAAATAATTTTCATAGTAAAAAGCCAATTGACGCTGGTGTTGTTTCACTAGAGATTTTGTAAGATTTTTGAAATTATTAAAAAAAAAAATAATGTTTTGCCTCAAATCTCATGCACCACATATGGATTAAAGGGCCAATTTTTTTTAATAAATCTCGGGTAGTGTATCATTAAGTGGTGTTTTGGGATCAATCTCTCATCAGGGTACAAGGTTTTAAACATGTTATGGTGATCACAAATCAAATGTTTCAGGTAACATATCATGCCATCAGTAAGGAATGGGGAGAACACAAAGTTAACAATTTGTAATAACAGGAGAACAAATTTCCAATGACTGTTGACCATTTCAACTACATCACCAAAGATAAGTGGGGTATTGCGGAGAACACTCCATGACTGAATGACATTCAAACCTAAGTGCTTGCTGTTGTCATCAATTTTTAACGCACTTGGTTTGTTCTTACATTCTGTAAAACCAAAATTAAAACTATGCATCCTGTCTGAAAGACTGTTCAAAGAAATTTAGCCATTTTTTATCAGGTACTGAAAAAACAACTTAAGCTCATACTGTACAATACCCTCTAACAAATCATGCATTATATCCACAGCATAATTATCAGTGCTGTGAAAATACTCTAATGTATTGAGCACACAGGACTTTTTAACACCATAAACATAAATGAGAGTAGGTTCTTCACTGCACTTCACAGTGCATTACAATGTTCAATGAGAAGCGCTCTGGAACGCAGAACAAGCCCAGGATCATCCTCATTAAATATCGTCTGAATTTCTTCCTTACCTGGCTTGTAAGTGTGCAACAAGTGAACCGCACATTTCAGTCAATGGTTTCTGCGTGATAACAGGAAGGACTGGCAACATGGATGTAGAGGTTGTCGGCTGACCACTCGAAAATTTAACCTCAGAATGTCTTTGTGATGCCACTTCCTGGTTAGTACTGTCCTGTTCTGTCCTTTAACGCTCTTGCAGAAGTCGAGCTCTCAGTTCCTTGACTTGCAGGCTTTCCTTTGCTTTTCCAATATCAATATTGTACACCGCCGTCTGGATGAAGGTGTAGAAGCTGGTAAGCACTTCATCGTAAGAGAGGCTGAAGACGTAGTGAGCTTTGAAAAGCTCATCGAAAGCAGCTACCGCTGTCTGAGCATGGCTTGGGATGGGTTTCTGGTCCACGACTATGAAGAACCTCTGGATTCTCTTCTTTTGTTCACCGATGCAGAGGAGGAAGGGCTGTCTTGCATTTACTTTCTCCAGGAATGTGGTTAGGTTTGCACCCTCCTATAGTTTGAATGACACAGCATCAAGATTTATTCTTACAATCATGTACTAACTCGCAACACACTTCTTCAACATTACTGAGGGTACATACATTAAGGAATCTTAGAACATGGTTGGCTGCCTGTGCTGAGCTGATCTTGGCTGTTTTTTCTCATGGCCACTTGAAGTAGGGGCAGGATATGTAACAGCAGTAGGAGAGCTGACATAAGGCTATCCCAGCCTTGGAAAAAGATAATGAATTAGCTAAATATTTGGGAAGAAATTACTTCTTCCTAAAATAATCTAAAAATAAAACAAACATTAATTCATTCTCAGCATCAGGGTCAAACGCTGCAAGAAGATCCTCAACATGCATATTTGAGGGAAGGCTGGTATTCTGTGATGACTTTCTGCATGAAAAATGAGGGCCTCTTTGCTAGAAATTTCCCAGATACTTCATTCCCAAACATCATGGAAAAATCTTGGTCAATCTGTAAACAGAGACACAATGTCCATATACATATCAAAAGCATACATTTCATTTGAGGGATTCAGTTTTAAAATATACTAATACTAATACTAATCAACAATCTATACATATACTTCTATCTAGGAAACGAGGGAAGACATCCAAGACTGTAGATGTTGCATCCTGGTCATGAACTAGCTTCTGTCTATACTCAAAGGTGGCTCTCATTCTCTTTGACGACGGAATGATCTGTAGAGTATCTAATGACAGAGAGAGCCTCCCGATACTCCTCACCGAAGAGCTGCTGACTGGTTAAGAGAGATTCTCGATAGGTTTTTGGGCTGTCCTGCAGATCAGGCCTGGAACGCTTGTGGGAGCTATCAATGCTGTTGTCTTCAGTCTCCAAGCAAGGAAGCAAGTATTGGCCCCTGGATCATGGCCCCTGCTTGCTTCTCTTGCCGCCTCTGCTCTTCCACCAGCATGTACATTCTCCTCACTTGAGGTCAATGATGCCACTGAGTCTCTGTGCTCTACCCTGAGGATGTGTCTTGATAGGCTATGTCCCCTATCCACCAAACCGGCTCGGCCCTCCCAACCGCATCCTTGGCTTGATGACTCCATCCGTCGACAGCGTACAAACCTCAGAGCTGCTGAAAGGCAATGGCGCAAATCAAGAAATCTTTCTGACTTAAACAGGTTCCAGGCACTGCTCTCTTCCTTCTCATCTGATGTCACTGCTGCAAAGAAGGCCTTCTATAATGACAAAATTCAAAACGTCACGGAAACCAGGAGACTATTCTCAACCTTCAAAACTTTACTCAACCCCCCACCACCACCTCCTGCTACCAATCTGACAGCTGATTCTTTTGCTTCTTTCTTCAACGACAAAGTAGCTGCCATCAGTAGGCAGTTCTCTGAACCAACTGCAAAGGCTACAACTGGACCGTATACTAACGGCAGCACCTCCGATTACAATAGTCCTGCCACGACATTTGCTTCATTCAAACCCCTCACCGAAATGGATGTGTCTAAACTTCTCACTTGCAGTCGTCCTACAACGTGCCCTCTGGACCCGATTCCAACCAACCTCTTGCAATCCATAGCTCCAACTATCACACCAGCTATCACACATGTGATCAACGCTTCACTATCAACAGGAATCTTCCCTTCTGCATTCAAGCATGCTCAGGTAACACCTCTACTCAAGAAACCCTCTCTTGCTCCCGACCAGGTGGGAAACTACAGGCCGGTCTCTCTCCTTCCGTTCCTTGCAAAAACTATTGAAAGGGCGGTATTCAAACAGGTTACTGAATTCTTGAACCAACAGAATCTACTCGACCACAACCAATCTGGCTTTAAGAGCGGCCACTCCACTGAAACAGCTCTACTATCTGTGGTTGAAGCCTTAAAAGAAGCCAGAGCGGAATCAAGGTCATCTGTACTCATCCTGCTTGACCTGTCAGCTGCGTTTGATACGGTAAACCACAGTATTCTATTGTCTATACTGTCAAACATGGGCATCAAGGGTGATGCATACTGCTGGTTCGAATCCTACCTCACTGGGCGACTGTTCAAAGTGTCCTGGCTAGGACACACCTCTGCGCCTTATCACCTTGCTACTGGAGTACCCCAAGGATCTGTGTTGGGTCCCCTTCTTTTCTCCATCTATACCACTTCCTTGGGCCAAATCATCCGCCAGCACGGCTTCTCCTACCACTGCTATGCCGATGATACCCAGCTCTATCTGTCATTCTCACCCGATGACCCAACCATCCAAACACGAATCTCGGATTGCCTCTCTGACATCTCTGCATGGATGCAAGACCATCATCTCCAGCTGAACCTCTCAAAAACCGAGCTGCAGGTCCTCCCAGCTAAACCAACTTTTCATCACAACATTTGCATCAACTCTGGCTCCTTGTCTCTTGCTCCCTCATGGGTAGCCAGGAACCTAGGTGTTATGATTGACGACCAGCTAACCTTCAATGACCATGTTGCTTCTGTTGCCCGGGCCTGCCGCTTCGCACTATTCAATATCAAAAAGATCAGACCATACCTAACTCAACAAGCCTCCCAATTGCTGGTTCAAACTATAGTCCTCTCACGCCTTGACTACTGCAATGCCTTTCTGGCAGGACTTCCTGCCTGTGCCGTCAAGCCACTTCAGATGATCCAAAATGCTGCGGCGCGTCTCATCTTCAATCAGCCGAAGAGGACGCATGTCACCCCTCTGCTAATCGAGCTCCACTGGTTGCCTCTGGCGGCTCGCATCAAATTCAAATCACTGATGCTGACTTACAAAGTGCTTAGAGGATCTGCCCCTTTTTATCTAAGCGCTCTCATAAAAGCTCAGGCTACCCCCCGACAACTCCGGTCCTCCAATGACTGTCGACTGGCAGTCCCAGCACCTCGCCCAAGGCAATCCAGACTCTTCTCATGTGTCGTCCCACGCTGGTGGAATGACCTACCAAAAACAATCAGAACAGGGCCATCTCTGGAGGCCTTCAAAAAGCTCTTAAAGACCCAGCTATTCAGAGAACATCATCTATCCTAGCACTAAAATGAACTGAAGCACTATCCCCTAGCACTATGCTCCTTAAGGTTTCTGCTATGTAGCTTGATTGTTATCCTCGTTTTGTAAGTCGCTTTGGATAAAAGCGTCTGCTAAATGCATAAATGTAAATGTAAATGTAGTAATGTTCCTGTTCACATAAGGCCAGACACAAACACATTTGGGTTTATGATGACCTCGGTCCACCCTTTGCAGCTATAACAGCTTCTACACTTTTGGAAAGACTTTCCACAAGGTTTAGTAATGTGTTTATGGGATTTTTAAACCCTTTTTTCAGAAGCGCATTTGTGAGGTGATGTTGAACCTGGCTGGCTCTCAGGATCCACTGTAATTAATTCAACTGGTGTTTTATTCGGTTGAGGACAGGCCTCTGTGCAGGTCAGTCCAATTTATCCACACCAAACTCTGTCATCCATGCCTTTATGGACCTTGTTTTGTGCACTGGTGCACAGTCATGTGGGAACAGGAAGTGGCCATCTCAAAACTTCCCACAAATTTGGAAGCATGGAATTGTCCAAAATCTCTTGGTAAATGCTGAAGCATTCAGAGTTCCTTTCAATGGAACTAAGGGACAAAGCCCAGCTCGGGGATGGCCCCTTCCTGTAAGTCATTGACCTTTGTTTTGAGTTTTAAAAATAGGTGGATACAAACCTGCTTGAGGAAACTGGAGGAAATCAAAGTTTTCATCATTTTGTGGAACTTTTATGTATTTTTTGGACTCCTCTATATTCTACCCTGGCCAGCATTTTCTGTAGAAATTTGAGGAAATTCATGTTCAATTTCAAGCTTTCAACATATGTTCTCTGGCAAATGTAATGCAGTTTAAATTAGTGGTCAATGACAGCCAATGTTATGCAATATTTACAACATCTTATCACAAGAAACGACATGGGATGACAAAAATCCCATTCAGCTTGTGTGCAGTGGCACGGGAAGATATTTTCTGCAGGGGGTGCTGTAGCTGGGGGGGCATAACCGCAAACTCCAGAAACCAACGTTGAAAGACGATTGCTAAATTAACATGAATATTATGATGCAGTCTACACATTAAAATATTCTACGACGTGAAGCTCTAGCCAAATGTATTTAATATATAATTTGAAAAACAGAGCTGGACTGCAGGATCAGTTTACATGTAGGCTACGTATGACCATATATCACACATCAAACCAATAACACAAAGTAAAACACGGCTAACAGGAAAAAGACGTGAAGAAATGGCTTCTACCTTATTTAGAATTCCTTACTCCAAATGTCGATTTGCGCTCTGGAGTGCGGCTAATGAACTCTGCTATTTGAACCTGAAGATCCAAATCATGCAAAATGTCTTTATGGACGTGAAGCAATCCATAGGCTTAGCGTAGGTATGACGGCTCTCGACAGCATATTTATGCAGCGGAATTATTTTGGAAAAAGGAGGGAAGAAAATATTCGTTTATCAAAATACCCAGGTATGTGTAAACGTAGCCTAATTGTACGGTTTGTTTTCTTCACTTTGCCTATGTCAACTCTTGTGATGTGTGACTGTCCTGAAACTCGTCAACTCTGATTGGCCAATACACATTGAAGTGAAAAAATATATTTTAAAAATGAATAAAATATAAAGTTGTATGAACATAACTCTCTTCATCCCACATGACAAACATGACATACAAAATTTGCAGAACCGAAAACAACAAAAGATTTAGCCTACTAACATTTTATTTTCATACAAACCACCAGCACCCCGATTTCACGCACCTATGACCACTAGGGGGTGCTGCAGCACCTCCAGCACCCCCACTTCCCGTGCCAATGCTTGTGTGCCCTGACTGCCAGCTCCTGTCACGGCAAACAAGAAGAAGTGGGATTTTTGTCCATTTATTTCCTTTGGGGTGGACCAGCATATCTGCTCAAATGCAAAGGTTTTCTGAAACACTACACATCTAACACTACACTATCATAAACTTCCAGCGGTTGCTAGCCAGCGAGGCACGCCAGACAGAATGTTCACACACTTGGAACTATAGCTAATTATTGTTAGGGATAACATGCCTTACATTAACGTTAATGCTAGTTAACGTTAATGCTTGCTAATGCCAAGCGAAGCCCTCATTCAAAACACTGACACCTTAGGATTAACTTCCTTAGCTTAAAGGTGCTCTAAGCGATGTGACGCGTTTTTAGGACTAAAACATTTGTTGTTATGTACAGCAAACATCTCCTCACAATCTGCTAGCTCCCTGTCCCCTGAACGCACTGTAAAAAAACTCGGTCTCTGTAGACAGCCCAGGCTCCACAAACGGCTTAAAAACACAGTGGGCAAACCTAGCATAACAAACGAAACGAAACATAACAAACATTGTTCCAGCCAATAAACGACGAGAAGGATTTGGAGGAGGGGTTGGGTGGGGGTTGCACGTTCATGAGTCTTTCAGGAAGCATGGGAGGGAGGGGGAGGAGGGAGCTATGCTCCGTTTTGTTTGACAATACTTCGAACGTCAACAAGAAGTGACATCAAACACCATCGCTTAGAGCGCCTTTAAGATCTTCAAAATGTAAAAAATCCTGCAAAGTTGCAAACGTATCATAAAGGCAAAGTTTAGTTACCGAAAATGTTTACAAGATTACGCTAACGTTACTGCAGTTAGCACAAGTTGCGGTGGCGTGTAACAGCATGGTAGTATAGTTAAGTTTAGTTTACCATTGAATGAAAGTTCCAAGGACCAATAGTGAAGCCAAGTATAATTTAGGCCCTGTTTGGGTGCAAGTTTCTATAACTTCTATTTACAACAATTAGGTTAGATTACCATTACATTAGATTCAACTTTATTGTCATTATACATGTATAAATACAGAGCAACGAAATACAGTTTAGCATCTAATCAAAAGTCCAAAGAGCAGCAAGTGTAACAGTGCAACAGGCTGGGTGGGTGGCGCCATGATCACCTCACAAGCTAGACAGTTTAAAGGACCCACTTTGAGCTGGAACACGCAGCCTAAAGCTGGATTTATACTTCTGCATTGCGAAGACCTTCGCCGACACTTCGCAGACCCCTTTCATGCGCATGAAAGAAATCCTGACTACGCGTCAAAGTGTTGCCGACACGGTACGCACACCGACGCAGACGTCATGGATTGTGAGGTCCGCTTTACATCATTTCTGGTTCTCCGCCTTTCCAGTGAGTTGTGTGTACAAGACCGGCAAGACCGATCCAGTTCTTACAATGTTAACTACAATGTTAAAGGTCTCATTCCATCGTATTTTCATTAATTGTGTGGTGGTCTCTTGTCTAAAATAATGTCATGAGAGTTGATTTCCACAAAAATATGCTGTGGTTGTTTTGTTTCAAGCTATTTTAGTTAGGTGAAAACGAGAGCAGGGATAGCTGCGAGAGGATTCTTATGAATATTAATGATATGCAAATATATCGCCTCTGATTGGCTAACAACACTGTGACGCTCCCTCTAGTGGGTCTGTCTGCAGGCAGCCTAACGTTTTCTTAAGGGCAGTCTAACTGCATATAGCTAATGTTCAAATTGACGTAGGCTTGTACGGCTTTTCCGATTCGCTCGTTTTTCACGGCAGTTTTCTATCACAGGCGAATACAGACTACAGGGGTAGGAGAGCATTTTGAAGTTGAGCATAGAAGTACAACTTGGGCTGACCTATGGTAATGTAAACAAATCAAGTCTTAAACGGTTTATTTTGGAAGGAGACCTTTACTACATTGCATAGATTCGTATTTGTCATAGATTACGCCAATGCGTTGTTTATTTGTGGTAAAAGTGTAAGAGATAAGAAGCTGTGCTTTCGAGATGGACTGTGCTTTCGAGATGGGCTGTCACCCCAGTGCCTTTTTATGTGTTGGGCTGCTGATACTACGTGAAATCTTGACCAAATGTCTTTTTTTTTCATTAATCTTCTTGTTCCGCTTCATCATCTGTATCAGAATCATTTGTTGTTCAATAATAGCTCCAACTCCAAAAGTATTCTCTCTCGCTTGGTTGCCACAGTTCACTCACTGCAGTCTCCACAGACCGCGACTGGCATTTCACAGCACACTCACAAAGGACCCTTTCTAAACTCGACAACCCCCTACCTAGGTGGTGCCGCCGCGACGCAGAAGTATAAATCCAGCTTAAGCCTGCTGAATCAGGCTCCTTCTGTGTGGCGGCAGCAGGGCTATCTGTAGCTCAATGCTGCCACCCTGTGGTTCGCTGGGAGCGAGGCCTGAGGCTCTTGACTCCAGAGCTTGGTTCTCCACGAGAGGAGTGAGAGGGACACATGAGTGGGGCGAATTCGGGCTGCGGGCCTGGAGACACCGCCGAGGCAACATCCAGATGCCCATGCAAGCCTGCACCTCCCTTGTCTGGAAGAGCGTTTTGCACGAGCTCGGGGCCAGGCCACTCTGTCAGCACTGTGAAGCACTGCAGGGGCCCGCTGGAAAGGAGGCGATCTACGAACACAGACCCTACCCCACATGCCAGTGCACTTAGTGCAGCAGGCTGAGGGGGCAGAGCCACGATCACATCTCAAGCCAGACAGTGATAGAAAAAAATGATAGAAAAGCCTTTTTTGAATAAATCTCTCAGTAAGGAGATAATTCAAACACACCCACGGATCACCTGGTAATTGAACCCGGAACTCCTGCATGGCCCGCAGGTCACTAGCCCATTGGGGACTGTCTGTTTACTATGCTTATATGGAAAATAATCATCAGACTCTGGCAGTGGAGCTAGCACATGGAGGCTGGAGCCACAGGAGAAGCTAGCTGAGGGGCAGCAGAGGCCAAAGCCACAAGTGCAGCTAGCCAAGTAGCAGCTAGCTTAACTGGGGCCTTAGCCACAGGAGAAGCTAGCTGAGGCCTAGCTTCAACTGCTAGCTCAGTGGCAGACTCAGCAGGGGTTGAAGCCGCCTGAGTGACACACCGGTACGTAGCGGGGGCATGGTGAGGGTCTGCAGTCGGCATAGCAAGGAGGCATGCCTCGCATCTTCTGACTGAAGCCACCCGCATGGCACCAACGATGGTTTGCCAGTGGAGTATCTTTCACGGAAGTAGGCAGAAATATTTGCTTCTTCTAGCTTTTAGAAAAGCTGTTGAGTTGAGTTTTGATAGCAGTTGGGTTGAGATGCTAAGAATAGCAAGGCTAAATATCAGTAGCGTCAGAGAATTTTCAATATGGGGAGAATGTTCACTCTCAGAATCCTTCCGGGTGGAACTGCATCAAGAAGGAGCTCCCGAGCAAGTGATGAATGAATGGGTGGCAATGGAACTGCACCCCCCAATACCACATTTCTCTTTATATAATTTTTTCTCCTAAAATTGCATTAATGCATGCGATGCAGGATAAATTGACTTGACAATTAGTTGACCAATACAATTTTTAATATGTGTTGTTATTCCTAAAAACCCTTTTAAAGTTTACATGTCACGTGACACAAAAGTGAACCACTTTACAGCAATCGCTACTTTCTGCCTCTATGACAGTCGGCAGCTGGTGCCAGGTTCAGCTCATGACGGTCGTAATCAGTCGTGATTTCTCGCTGACCAACCAGCATCCATGAGCTAAATGCTAGCATGTTACACGGAAAGCGGCCCATTCTATGACAAGTAGAAAGCACGAGTGACTTTTTATTTCATTTCTAGTGGAAAATCTGTACTCAGGTAGCTACTGCCACAACATATATTAAGAAATTAAGTTGTAAACTGTGACAACAATGAGTTTTTGCCGCTTAGCTCCATAGACCACAGTTAATTTTTCACTTGCTCGACAGCAAAACTAGCGGAATTTCAACAGATTGCAGGCAAAATCGAGAGTGGACCGGCACCCCGTAAACGGGCTCTGATACAGCACACTGATCTCTAAAGAATAATAATTATTATTTAAGGTCTGTGATCACTGAGCTATAAACACTGGAGGCGCAACGCCTATGACGTATCTGTCCAAAGCAAGTTTGCGAGCCGGGATCATGGCCTGTGTCTTCCATTGAGAATTAATGGGGCACGTGACTTTGCGTCCTTTATGTCTACATACCATGTGGATTTATGATCAGCATCCAAAGTATAACCACAATCCGAGCATCCAAAGTATAGCCACATATTTTTTTTAAAACCAGAACTCGAACATATTTGAATATTCTCGAATTGTGATTGGCCCAGTAGGTCACGTGGTTGGGCTGTTTTATACGGCCACTATCGATTTGTTTCAAGGAAAAGTAGTAGTTACAAGTCAGTTGTTCGGTCAACACAGTAACAGAACAGATAGAAATGTATCAGACAAATTGTTTTCATTAGCGGTCAGTAAAGTAGATACCTTTGTTGTTCGTAAAATCTGTAAGTATGTTACTGGTGGTGACTCGGCTAAACACTTTTAGCAATGGGGCTAATGTTACGTTACAGACTTCGCGCCCCTCATGAAAAGAATTCTGATTGGACCACATTCGACTGACCGTTCAACTCTCCAATCAGAATCAGAGAAGAGGTGATTTTAAAACTGTTTTTTTTTGCCGCTTTGCACCAACACAGCTAACTAGACACCACATATGATTGTGCTACATACCATACACTTTTAAACAAGACCAACGGTATGACCATTTGGCCCTTAAGTGTCCCATGAGAGCTTGTCAAAACTTCAATTTTCCCATTGACTTGAATGGGGAAAACACTTCCTTGACCCCGCTCTTGTCCAGTGCTGTAGCTCCGCAGACGCACATAACACACACTACGTAGGGCACCAAGTGGCCGGTAGGGCACCAAAAAAATCAGGGTCGTGAAAAAAATGTGTAAACCATATTAATACTATAAATATGCATTAATATGGTTAAACAATACAAAAGCAACATAAACTAATTTTCCAGAGAAAAGGGGTGTGAATGCTTTGTGCCCCTCTCTTCAGTCTCCTCCTGGTGCCCCCTGCCTCCTCCCCCCACCACCCACCTCACAGTGGTCTTTTCGATTATGCCTCATTCGCAATTTTGTATTGGTAAACACCTGTTCGAACATGGCCTTGAAACGGCAACAAGAGTCGGGAGCGGAGAAATGAAAAAAGAAGAAGAAGCGTGATGAAATTCAGGCGTCGCTTGCCGGTAAAGCAATGTTTAAATAAAAAAAAGTTCATTATTGCAGCCCTTGTATGCATGTAAATGCTCATGTCCATCAGCTGTGATAGCTCCTGTTAGCAGTGTTCATACTGTGTTAATAAATGTTGCAAATGATTGATGCTGGGTAGTTTGTTTACGTTGTGGATATGAATATAGAATGGACTACTAAAAGCAACTCATCATGGTCACTCACTCGACGGTTTTCAGATAACATTAGCAATCGTGAGACTAGCATTTCCCTCCTCAGGTTGCTAGCTGGCTAACGTTACGCTATTTCTGATTAACCTTAACTTTGGGATAGGTCAGCGATGCAGTCAAGTATTATTAGCAGATTAGACAAGTTAACTTTGTATGATGCTGCATTTCAGGATATCTATACATAAATAGTTCTCGTCTGTCTTCCGGTTCATAGATCAAGGGCGACATCTGTTGGTGAAACTGTAATATGAAACCTATATCTTCCAGTAATGTAGATTTCCTACTGCGCATTTATATCAAATTATGTACAGCATTTTTATATAGCCATTTGCCATTATGGAAATCTATACATGTAAAATATAGTTTGTAATTTTAAAATGTACCAGTGATTTACACATAGACTTACTTAATTTATTAGTCTTATTAATATGCCAATTATTGTAGGCCTACTGTAGATTCAAAACTGTATTTCTGTAAAATTCTGTAAAGCATTTGTGCTTAGGGCACCCAAATGGCTAGCAACGGCCCTGCTCTTGTCCCACTCCTTTGGACAACTTCCTGGTTTTGAGACCGAACATTAGTGAATGGGCGATTTGATCGTTCTGTGCCTCCAGTGTTTATAGCTCAGTGTCTGTGATACAGCCCGGTTATCTTCAGCGCATGTGCAGTCATGATCTCGATCTATGTTTCTTTTCTCAACAAGTAATGTCTGTGAATAGGGCGATTACGTATTTTGACAGTTGAGTAATGCGAAGTTGAGTAATGTGCGAAGTCGTATCCATAATATTGAGAGGCGTATTGATATTTTGATTTCGTACTTGTAATTTTTGAATTCGTATTTTTTTTTCATCCGTATTCTGATGGATAACATACACTTTATTTTATGCACGATTGAACTCATTAGTTAAGCAGGGCAGTTTTAAATAAGCGTCGAGATACCATTGGTGCAGAAATTGAATGAATGAATGACAAGGTCATTCAAGGTTTGAGACACTAAGGCAGGAATTAGGCTTCTAAACAAATATTAAATTGCTGAACTTTCAAAATGAATTAGTATTTTGACTGAAAATATGTACAGAGGGGGCGTTTTGCACCACCAGGCTCTCAGCACCCATCATCTCACTTGCATGGTGTATAAGATCGGGGGGGGTGGGGTGGGGAGGGAGGGGTAGGCTACGTGCAAACGATCTGCTGGGATGGGCGACCATTGTCCAACTGCAGAGTGATTCAAATAGTCTACAGTACCTAAATCCCTCATTAGCAAGCAGCACAAAATGCATGTCCTTGTGAAGACTTTTATTGAATTGAAGACTTTTACTGAATTGTGTACACATCAAAATTACACATTGCAATAACATCATCAAGTAAAGTCAAGTGTTCTTTGTTGTCTTTATAAGTTGTGCTACATTAAGATGACAATAAGACATTGAGACAAGTATGTTAGGCTACATACTGTAAGTTGAGCTACATCTACTTCACCTACATTAATTACAGACATAAATAACGGCATAAAGTGCATCGCATAGTTGGTCTTTGTTTTTTGGTTTGGCCTCGCCACGAATGTACCGTTTCAGTGAAGACCAGACATTTTCGATGGGATTCAGATCTGGCGAGCAGACCAGAGAGCCACAGAGCTTGCTGCAGAGAAAGCTCAAGCAGCCAAGACTGACGCAGAGAATGCTCGGTTACAAGCGGAGAACAATGACTTGAAACTACAGCTTCCACAACTGCAATCAAGAGAGTGTGGACACATGGATATTCTACAAGAAATGAAAGCTGGATTTGCAGAACTTCAGGCAGCTCTACGTGAGCAAAGACTTCATTCAACACCTGTGAAAGCAATCCCCCAATGCACCTCTACACCAAGATGTGCCCCGACACCAGAATCATCCTCTTTGCAGATGTCCCCATTGGTCCTCTCTGCCACATTCGATGACAGCATCCAAAGTGCAAGTCAGCATGCAGACGTGACCTTGCGTGAGATCAGCCCAGAAGACCACGCCAGGATACACCAACAAAGCTTCAGCCAAGTTGGTAGATATGGAAGCCTGCTTTTCAGAACAGTCATATCAGAGGACCATTACAAAGCCTGGAGCAAGACCACAAACTGGGATGGATCAAGGGGCAAGCGAGAACTGCCAGAGAATGTGAAGAAGTTTGTGTTATCAACTCTGCAGCGAAAGTTTCCAGGTT
Source organism: Limnothrissa miodon (assembly GCA_017657215.1). NCBI lineage: Eukaryota > Metazoa > Chordata > Actinopteri > Clupeiformes > Clupeidae > Limnothrissa > Limnothrissa miodon. The sequence goes on from JAGFZM010000076.1 coordinate 63,691, forward strand.
CGGGTACTAGTGGCATCAAGGACTGCATTGATAAAAAACGAATTCCTTCGCACAACACTCAGATCTTCAAAGACATTTACAGGGTTTTAAATGACCTGTTCATTATTTCAGTAAAACATTTTATCAAAAGCAATGCTGCAGGCGTCGTTCGCACATTTTTTGAGAATATGGGGTTCGCACATTAATATTGAAAATGACGATGGACGTTAAAATGATTATATGATATGGGGCTGAAAACGTAGACTGCCCAGGTGGTCTGTTAATGGAGGTCTATTGTTTGTCCAGATACTGCAGTGTCTTTCGGACATTTTTTTATTCATTTCACTCATTCAATTTCTGTACCAATGATATATCAACGCTTATTTAAAACTGCCAGCTTAACTCTGCTCTCTGCTACTGTACCTAGACTGGGGCCTGCGCTCTGTTGCTCTCTGTCAGGTGAACACGGTGTAGCTTAGTTCATTTATTGTGAGGCGCGTCCTTTGCCAGCTTTTTGCTCTCCCATTCATGTAGAAAAACAAACAACATTTTAAATTGCCTAAACCAGGCAACCACACTCCCAATCAAGTCCGACCTGTTTTCTTAACACAATTAAAAATATTACGTTATGCTATGCACAGCATTATCATGTACAAAAAGGAAAGCCTTTGAGCCTATTGATTGTGTAGTTTTCGATTTTTTACAAATTTTAGGATGATTTTGCGGGATCTGTGAATGAATAAAGGGAAGACGCGGTATCAGACTTTTAAAAAATGTCTTTGACTGTCTCCTGTGGTCTAAAGGTGCAGGTGGTTATCATTTTCATCTATGCTGCAATAGCGTCAGCAATTGCACGGCTTTCTTTCTTTGCAACATCGCGGCAGCAGTGACACCTGATAGTCCTCAAGGATGCCTTTATTCCATGTAACTGGGGAAACAGCCATAGTTGTCCAGCCTTTCATTCGCAGAGTCTTGATGAGCTCACTCTGTTGTGCGTTGATCACAGTCATCTTTCGCATCTAGACTATGCGTCAGTGTCAGCATAGTTCACTGTATTAATTATTTTTATTGAATTTAATTATTAATTACTACTCAAACACTCAAATTACAGACTATTTACAGTAACAAAATAACAGTAGGCTATTCAGTATAACTAGCCTATTTCAGCTCAACTTTATTTCCTGACAGCTGTAGGCTATGTTAGAACACTCACGGTCGCGGGAGCTCCCAAGTGCCACCTGGTGGTTGTTTGGGTACACTGCAGCTTCTGCAGAAAAAAATAATTAACCCTTAAGAACGTAAAAACGTGTACCGTCACACTGGTGTGTTTAGAATGTTGCTACATGAGCGTTCCGATTACAGCGTAATAATGACACTGAGTGGGTTAGCATTTGCTAGCCAGTGAACATAACATAAAATAATATGTCACTCCTTACAGAGACT
>JAGFZM010000076.1:65122-110603 GCA_017657215.1 Limnothrissa miodon
CGAAATTCCGTTTCACACTTGTCCCATGCGTAGACGTTGACGACAATAAAGTGCAGATGCACAACAAAAAAACAATTCTAAACAATAAGGTAATGTTAAGTTAAAAAAAGTGCAAGTAGGCTTAAGGCATTATACTTATGTAAACATACAGTATATATAAGACAAGACATAACATAAAGTAAGTGTTCCAGCAGCGTTGGTATGTTGTCTTAGTGCAACACAAGATTGTAGCAGCAGTAGTAGTATATAAATAGTAGTGAAGAGAATACTTGAATATATAGCAGCAGCTGTGTGCAATTGCAATGCAGAGGTAGTTATTTTTCAGTTCAGAGTGTTGTTTTGGTTCTTGGTTCAAAGTGTTTGTTCCCTTGTTGGGGAGTGTGTGTGGGTTGGAGGTGAGGGGTTAGAGTTCAATCTGTCTTCCTATACTCCTGCCAGTCTGGTGGTTCCACTGGCTGGGAGCCGGGAGGGGAGAGAGTTCAGCAGTCTCACAGCTTGGTGGATAAAGCTGTTGGCGAGCCTGGTGGTGCGGGAGCGGAGACTTCTGTATCTCTTACCAGAGGGCAGTAGGCTGAACAGACAGTGTGCGGGGTGGGTTGCATCGCTGACGATTGTGTTGGCTTTGCGGGTGAGGCGGGTGGTGTAGATGTCTTGCAGGGAGGGGAGTGGTCCACCAACTATCCTCTCAGCTGTTCTCACGATGCGTTGTAGAGCTTTTCTGTTGTAGTCAGTGCAGCTACCGCCCCACACAATGATGCAGCTGGAGAGGATGCTTTCAATGGTTCCTCTGTAGAATGTGGTCAGGATGTGTGGTGGGGCGCTTGCCCGCTTGGGTTTGCGCAGGAAGTAGAGGCGCTGTCGTGCTTTCTTGGTCAGTGATGTGGTGTTGGTAGTCCAGGAGAGGTCCTCACTGATGTGCACCCCCAGGAACTTGGTGCTGCTCACCCTCTCTACCGCAGCGCCGTCGATGGTCAGCGGGTGGTGACCGGTGTGACCTCTCTGGAAGTTGACAATAACCTCCTTGGTCTTGCTAACATTTAGCAGGAGGTTGTTGTCTCTGCGCCACGTGGTCAGGAGCTCAACCTCTTTCCTGTAGTGGGTCTCATCGCCCTTGGTGATGAGCCCCACCAGCGTTGTGTCGTCTGCAAACTTCACAAGGTGGTTGGAGCTGTAGGTTGGTGTGCAGTAATGTGTCAGCAGGGTGAAGAGCAGCGGACTGAGCACACAGCCTTGTGGAGCCCCTGTGCTCAGGGTGATGCTGTTAGAGATATTGTTGCCCACACGCACTGCTTGAGGCCTCTGGCTGAGGAAATCCAGTAGCCAGTTGCAGATGGAGGTGCTGAGGCCCAGTTTGTCCAGTTTGCAGATGAGTTGTTGTGGTATTATGGTGTTGAATGCTGAACTGAAGTCTATGAACAGCATTCTCACATATGAGTCTTTCTTGTCCAGGTGAGTTAGGGCTGGGTGGAGGGCAGAGCAGATTGCATCCTCTGTAGAACGTTATGCTCTGTATGCAAACTGGTATGGGTCCAGGGTGGTAGGCAGGGTGGATTTGATGTGTGACATGACTAGTCGTTCAAAGCACTTCATGATGATGGGTGTCAGTGCCACAGGGCGGTAGTCATTGAAGCAGGCTAGGGATGATTTCTTTGGCACAGGTATGATGGTGGCAGTCTTGAAGCATAATGGGACAATGGCTTGCCTCAGAGAGGTGTTAAAGATGTCTGTGAAGACATCCTTCAGCTCCTCTGCGCAGTCTTTCAGCACACTACCAGGGATGTTGTCTGGACCCGCTGCTTTCCGGGTGTTGATGGCGGAGAGTGTCCTCTTCACGCTGGCAGCAGACAGGCACAGAGGCTGGTCGTGTGGAGGTGGTGGTGTTTTTTGTGGGCTTGTGTTGTTCTGTGCTTCAAATCGTGCAAAGAAGCTGTTCAGGTTGTTGAGCAGAGTGGTCTCGCTCTCACAGCTGCGTGCTGCAGGCTTGTAGTCTGTGATAGCCTGGATGCCTTGCCATAGGCTCTGTGCGTCCTTGCTATCATTGAAGTGGGAGGTTATCTTGTGTGTGTTTTGCTTTCCTGATGCCGCGGGACAGGTTGGCTCTCGCTGTTCTCAGGCCTGCTTCCTCCCCAGCTCTGAAGGCCTTGTCTCTGGCCTTCAGCAGCCTGTGGACATCTCCTGTCAGCCATGGCTTCCGGTTGGCTTGAGTTGTGATGCTTTTTACTTGTGTAACATCCTCAATGCATTTGATGATGTATGAGCTCACAGTGTCTCTGTACTCCTCAATGTCTATGATGTAATTGTAGGTGGCTGCGCTCTTGAATATTTCCCAATCAGTTGATCCAAAGCAGTCCTGAAGAGCAGAGGTGGCCTCCTGTGGCCACACCCTTGGAGGCTGCCTTGGAGAGCATAATCAGATATGGCATGACAGCCTGGTTTGGAAACCTCCCTGTAACTTTAAAAACGAAATTAAATCATTTAGTCATTAGAAACAACACAAAACACCCAGTCAATCTTCAAGCAATGTGTGCTGAAACAGAGTACTCTGTGACCCATCTCATGTCCTTTTCTCACAATACCAGTTGCTACCATCAGGTAGACGCTACAAGGTTCACCATTGCAGACTACAGATTTAAAAATTCATTTGTTCCAATTTCTATCAATATTCTTAAAAAACAACTTAAATAGACATAGGCCTACATTTAGGCTGCACCACATGCCATTCTTATTCCTCTGTTTTACCCATTCATTGTGAAAGTGTTATTGGAGCTCCATGGGCAATTTACATTCTGCCAATGGGCTCTCCTATACTGTCACAGTAGTTGTGTGTGTGTCAATGTCTCAGTGTTTCTATTTATTATGTAATGTTATGTAATGTGCTGTCTGTCATGTCCATGTTATATGTACTGGGTTGCTTTGATGGGTCAAAGACAAATTTCCCCATGGGGACATTAACGTATATTCTATTCTATTCTCTTCTAATAGGATCTTAATCGAACTGAAATTGCATGGAATAACCATTACTATTTTATCATCTATCACCAGGTTGACCCCATTCCTCATGACGGTGTCAAATGTAAGGAGATTTAATTTCTTTTATACTCTTACTTTTTTTACAGACAGAAAATCGAAACAAAATATCATCAACACTGTGCATCAAGAGTTAGTTCTACATACAATATATCATGATAAATGGCAGTTTCAAAAATGTATTGCCTAAACAAGATCCACATTTACTTTCTATCCAAAGATCTATAATCATATTTGAACAAAGCACGATATCTACCATGTTTCACTGCACTATTTAACATACCAAGGAGGCATAACATATAATTGGAGTGAGTGACGCCCCACAATCATACACATACATAATACACTCCTATCCTTTTTTTATTAATATTTTTTGCCTTCTGCTGTTTGTGTTGACAGAGGGGAAAGTGTTGTATGGAAGTAGTGGAAGTAGTTCTAGAGTGATTACCATGCCTTACAGTAGTTAGATTAATCATGGTTGCCATGTTGGTTGCAACTATGGAAGTGGTTGCTAAGCAGTTGTTAGGTTACTTGAGGTGGTTGCTAGGAGGTTGTTAGGGCAGTTACAGGGCTTGCTATGCTGGTAGATAGAATGGGTTGCAGAAGTGGCACCTCTACCACCTGTGCTACCATCTACCCTCAGGTGGTTGCTAGGTTAATCATGTTGGTTGCTATGTAAGCTGCTAGCTTGCAAGTGTGGAAGTAGTTTCTTGCTAGGGTGCCCATTGAGCAACAGGGGCAAGGAAAAACTCCCTAGCAGCGTTTTTTGTTTTTACTTGTTATGGTAAAGGAAGAAACCTTGGGCAGTTCTGACGGCTCAAGGGGCTAACCCAACTGCCTAGGGCAGGTTTTCAGTCACTCAGATGGTGAGTAGTCCACTATTATTCCATTAGATACACATTACAAGAAAATTTTGGTAAATAATGTAATATAGGAGTCCCATTAGAATCCCAGGATATAGTCCCATGCCATTAGGCGCAGTCAAGCCAGGGGCCAGTTGGAGGCTGTATCAATCATGTCAGGTATGATTGCTGACTGCTATGTTAATCATATTGGATGCTATGTTGCAACTGTGGAAGTGGTTACTAGACTTTGCTAGGGTGTACATGGTCTCTACTTTTAGAAATAAAGGAGTTTTATTTAAATAATAGGTTGTACAGGATATATAATTAAATAGTCCTACAGTTGAACAGTTAAAGGTGCACTTGATCAACGAGCTTTCAGCCCCCTGAATACTCTATGAAAAACCCCGGTGTCGATAGACAACACAGGGGCTGTAATGCTCAAACAAACCTAAACACAAACTACGGCCAACCAATCGACTACAAGATGGTAAAGGACATGCATTAACTCCCACCCCATCTTGTTGCCGATTGGTTTGCCGTTGTTTGTTATGTTCAGGTTCAGGGGTGTGTTTCCCAAATACCGATCGAAGTTAGCATTATACGACGGTAATGCAGACTTATGAACGAGTCCACACTTGATTTCCGGCCGTTTCCCGAACACTATCGGACGATGAAAGTTGTAACAACGTGAGGTCGGGCTTGCTTCGCTGAAACTAGGAAGTCTACAGATGTTTCGGAAGTGTTCAGAGAATATTTGGATACATTCGCTGCTGAAAGCGTCTCAAAAATGGAAGTGTAGCCTCATTTCACTTAAAGCCAGTGTGGCATTGTTAGCAACTTTTACTTTTAATCTTTGCCCACATGATCATGTACCTTATTCACTGAATTTAATGACTGAAGGCCATAACTGCTATATGAATTAGTGAAATAGTGAAAACGACATACATCTATAAATAAACCAAATGACTCTTTTTGGCCATGCATCTTCATGGGTGAATGGTTAGTGCAGTTGACTAAATATTGTGCGACTGAATCTTGTTTATTAAGTCACACGTTCAATTCCAGCTGAGGGCACATGATCTTGTCTCTACTAAATATGTTTAACTATTCGGACATAAAATCTATTTTCACAGTTGTTTTTCTGCAATGTTTCTGATGATAATATTGTTCATCCTGACTTTAGTTATCAAAACACCCCCACAATCCATAGGCTATGTTATAAAACGTCATGGTCTAGTGACTAGTCATCAGGCCTCTTCCAAGGGTCAGGCTACTACATTTGAAACAGGTGGAAAATGTCTAATCTAATTACAGCCTAATGCATGTTAAGAGTATTTAAAGCCAACTGTAGGTGGCGGTAATGCATCAAATGGGGAACAACCCAGACATTTTAAGCCCCAAAAAGCCGAAGAAGGTGTCATGTGACCATAATTTAGCAAAAATGACAGCTCCGTGGGTGTCGTGTTAACGAAGCCTTTTGACGAAGGGAATCCCGAGCTTTTGTCCAGCCTATGCTTTTGGGAAACACCTGCATTGTGTGCCGAAGCATCGGACTAAGTTAGTTATAAACACCTTAACTTGCTTTGTTTGGACTGTGGCTTTGGGAAACAGTAGTGCCATAACTCCATCGCTCAAACTCAGGAAGTAACTACGGAAGTTAGCAACAATGCTTTTGGGAAACACACCCCAGATACCCCTGTCTCTAGTGTTTGTTTAAATACACCACTCAGGTTTGAGTATTACAGCCCCTGTATTGTCTTTCAAGACCATGTTTTTTTCATAGTGTATTCAAGGGGCAGAAAACTAGTTAATCAAGATGAGATGCCTACAATTTGAGGTAAAAATGTGGTCAAATATGTACCTCAAAGGTATGTGTTTCATAATCAGCATTCCCATAGGCAAGATTGGACCATCACAAATGCTAAAACAATGTAATTATATAAGGGCTTTTGAGATCAAATGTAATATATTTATATAAGCTGATGTAATATCTGCTCAGTAGAGTTTGTATATTTTGTTAAAAACTTTGCTCTTTGAATAATTGTTCACCACCTTCCATAATATCATAATGACAATTTGATTAAACTGGTATCAATCATGGTGGCCATCAAACACATTCCAAACACTGTATGTCCTACATTCTATTCATTTCAATTGCCAGGAATAGGCTAGTAAATTCGTCCAATTCATGATGATTCAAACACTATTTTGAACTATATTGGAAATTATGCATTCACACAGGTTGATTTTATTGGGTGGTGCCACTTGGTGCCGTTAAAGACAAAGTTAATATAGGATGTTTTTCTCATGAAAATATTTGTCTTTCCAGGGATCATCATCCTCGTTACTATGGGTTCTCTCTTTTTGGTTTACATTATGGGTCGGAGGAAGATCAAGTTTGGGTGTTTCAGAGGTTAGTTGTTCATAGAAATTGTGTTGTAGTTGAGTTTACACACTATATACAACATTTAAATGATATGAGGAGCTTGGTTCCAAAACGCCTTGAACGCCATGGGGGGGGGGGGGGGGGGGGGGACTGTAATTAAACTTAAAACTCTATTTGTACTTTACAAACTACACGCTGGTCGAATTGGTTTGCCAAATGACACTAATCAGCAATCACAGTGCATCATTTCACGTTGTGTAGGCTACTGGCAGAACACTGACATCTATTAATTTTAGGAATTTTTACTGTTTAGAGGACACAACATGAATAATTTTGATGGGATTGATGAGCTTGTGGTGGTTTCTGCTGTGGGTAAAAAATGTAAGCCGTCAAAAAGTAATCATATTGGTGGTGCAGTTCAACAACCAGCTGTTACAGAATCCTTCTCAAAGTCTGTGGCTTTTGCACCCACTTCAAAAATTGAGGAGGTAAATGAAGCAGGAGGTAAATGAAGCAGTAGGATATTTCTGATATTATTAGGATATTAATATTATGATCGATTAAGATATAAATAATAGTACCTTTAAAAATTATTATTTCATAATAATCACAATAATCGCATAATCGCAATTATTTCCCTCGCTATAATCTCAACATCAAAATCTGTAATCGTTGGAACTTGCCTACACTTGTATTTTGTTATAGTTACACTCATCAGTGCTGTTAGCATATACAAATGGGGACTTTTGCATATACACTGTTTGCAGGTGGAGACCACAGCTGCCCATTCTCCAAGGTAGTTAAGCATGATGTACCCATAATGAAAATATATCACACTGCCTGGAGTTGCCATATCTAACAATAGTGAAGTGTAAACAGCTATTATGCTACTCATCAGTGTTGTTAGCATATCTACAAAAGGGGACTGCAGGTGGACACAACAGCTACCCATCCTCCAAGGAAGTTAACCATGATGTACTCATAATGAAAATATGTCGCACTACTTGGGAGTTGTCATATGTTACAATAGTGAGGTGTAAACAGCTGTGATGCTACTCAGAATGTGCTTCATTGTCGAAATGTGCTTCATTTTCATCTTAAATGAAATCTTAAAGTCTTAAAAAACCAACACACTTTATTACAAACAAATGTAGAAAATATATAATGTAGAAATACAGTTACAAGTGCAAGTTATATACAATAACAGGTACTGCAAACTATATACAATGACGTGCCAACTATATACAAGGACTGTAGTGCATGTAGTGCAAGTGTTGTGCATTGATGGTGCATGTGTTCATATTCAGTCATATTCAGCTGGGTGAGTTGCAGTCCGGCCTGCAACAGCTTGTACAAGCTGACCCAAGACGCTGAGAAATGCTTGATTGAAAGCATCCTCCCTTGCAGCGTCTTTTCTTCGCAATTATGCTTCCTGCTGCGTCACCAGATGCGCCTCGTCCATGAGGTCCTGGAAGTGGCACTCATGCTGCTCAACCATTTTCACAATTGGATCTGGCTCAGCAGATGCATGGCTCCTTTTTCTCTTGCTTAAACAACAATGATATGGTATAAATACGTGAATAAATATGTGAATATGACAGATATACTTTAGGAAACATGTACAGGGCTTGGCCTTATTCTTACCTGTGAGGATACGACGTGCAGGGCCAGCCCGTACAGGCGTGGATGCCGAGACTAGTGGTGCTGGGGAATCTGGATAGGACGGGATGGATGAGGTAGATGGAATGTCCTCAGTGAGCTTGGCGTCTGAACCTGTGTCTCGCACACAAACCGTTGTTCTCTGTTCTAGACTGTGTTTTAGTGACCTCCAATGGTAAAATAAAATATCACATTGATAAAGTAGCCGGATGCACAGCGCATAGGCTGCATGTGAGCACTTTAAAATGTAATTTAGTATTCGTAACATACCTATACATTAATAAGAGAAATATGCAACAAATTCTATATTCATAGTCAGTGTACTGGGTTCTTGGCGCTGAACTACTTTGTTGATAGTTGTACGCTGCCACTCACTTTTGTTATTTCGATTTGATATTCCTTTTTTTATGTCACTGTATCGTTTTTTTATGGCCTTCCAACAAGATTTAGTGAAGATGTTCGGTAACGCTTTCTTTTACGGTACAGTATTTACCAGGTATTTACCAAGTAACATCATGGTACTTTCAAATAATTACAGAGTATTTACCAAGCATTTTCCTAGTAATGTCATGGTACTTTTAAGATTATTAAAGGGTACTTTCCTCCCTGAAAAACTGGTAAGAACCATGTAAGTACAGACAAATTATCTTGAAATAGTTAGAAATACCGTAGTAAGTATCATTTGATGTTTGTGAATTGTTAGGTAATTACATTAAGAAACAAGTGGTAAATACTGAGAAACAGTTCTGAAAATACCCAGAAAAAAAGTTCTACATAACTGTACAGTCAAGAATTTACCCAATATTTACCTAGTAACGTCATGGTACTTCAATGCTTATTTAAGGGTATTTACCCCCTAACAAATGGCACCCTAACGCTTATAGAAGGGTACTTTTCACAATAAAATTTTCATAAGAACCAGGTAATAATATGGAAAAAACATCCAAAATACTAAGTAGTTTGTACTGATTTTACCAGATATTTACAAAGAAATGTTATGGTCAATGTCAAGCTAATTATAGAGTATTTACTAGGTAGGTACCTAATAAGGTCATTGTACTTTCAAACTTTCTAGAGCGTACTTACCACAATAAAACAGAAAGTGCCAACCATGACTTTAAATTGGAATAGGCATATCACATGACAAGATTAAGTGTCTGTGCCTATGGGCTAAACTATCAAAGTCAAAGTAAGACCACAAATCAATTAACACAGTGACATAATATTTCAACCACCGCAAAACGTTTGCGAATACAATTGAACAATACACTTTCATTGAATTAATAAACTGTACGCAATGACAAAAATAAGAAATAAATAATTTAGCAAGTCAAAATTGTGCACTTCTCAAACTACTAAGAAATCCGCTGTGTGATTTAAGTATCTGCAATGGAACTCCCTGGATTGAGTGGATCATTGCGGCGGCAGCATAGCTGATTTTCTGCAAAGGCCTCGCGGTCCAATCAAAGCGCAGAGTTGGGTTTCTGTTAGTCACACTCGCAGGACAAACCGATAAATGTGTGGCTGTCTGCGTGCTTCTCTCGTTCCCACTCAAGCAAGGCAGTGCAGGATTGGCATTTTGGTTTGAATTTGTAAGAACATGGTAGAAATATCGTTGTACTCTCGTATTTTAATTGAACAATATTTAGAACAGGAGACAGACGAGGATTATAAAAAAAAACAGGAACAGAGTTGATGATTTTGTTTGATAATTTCTCGTGGTTGTGATAAATGTAGTTTAGAAATAATGATGAACAATGTAATATAGAATGTCTCGAACTTTGGAATGTTCAAAATCGTCTGTGACCGACTTCAAACGCAATATACTATTTCACCATATAGTGGCGCTTAACCTTAATACAGCCCTCAAAGGTGCGTAACAGTAAAAACACTTAAGTCAGGAGGAGAATACGCGTAAGGAACCTTTTCATTAGATATGCCCCTATTTAAGGGTTGCCCCGCCTAGAACGCGCAACTGGGCTTTTGGCGCGCAAGGGACTGATTTGAGCCTATGGCAGAATGCTACGCAGCTACGCGCTTTTTTTGACTTAAGCACCCCAGAGAATTCCGCCCTAAGTGATTAACATGGACCTTATTTGGTAAATTTGGGACGACCTTGGGAGGAGAATGAGGCTTGTGCGTATAAGGTAACGCAAGTCCGTATTTATAATGAGAAAAGTGCGTACATGTTTGCGCCGCAAAGTTGTCGCGAAAACTTTCAGAGTGAAATCTCCGCAAAGTTTTATAAATGAGGCCCCTGGTTTTGGTACCTGGTGCTAGTGGAAACACGTCGAACGCGGGCTGAGTCGAGTGGTGTTGAGCCGAGTAGGTACTAGTGGAAAAGTGGCATAGGTGGATCTTTGTCAGCCAGCTCTCTTAGTAACTGGCTGTAAAATCCCCTCAGATGTCCTCAGAAGCCATTTCCTTGTCCATGTCCGTTTCTCTGTCTTACTGAGATGATAGGCCTAACCATGTATTTCTATGTTTTTGCCAAAGTAATCTACAGGTTATTATGTATTCTATATACTACAGCTGTCTGTGTAGTTAATATTTGAATGTACTTTAGAAGTCTGAGTTTATAACAAGAGAAAAATTGTTTTTATTTGTGAAAGTTTGAAATAATGGTAAATCAACTAGACTCTAAGTCTATCTAAGTCTAGTTGTTTTTCAAAAAGTGACACTTGAGTAAAATAAATGGCCAAAACAACAGTAACAGCTGTAAAAGTTTCAGTGTACATCTTAACAGTGTCTGTATCCATGGCAATAAATTTGCACCTATATGATTGGTTGTTGCCCATTGATCGTTGCCCAGATATGTTACCCTGTGGCTCACCTGGTTGCCAGTTGCCAGCAACATTGCCCAAAAAGTGTCCCTGTGTATCATCACCTTAATGTTAAATCAATGGGATAATTATTTAACAGTTTATAAGCTATAGTTTAAAAAGTATAAAAATGAAAAAGATGAAAAAGACATAGCACACCTGTCATGAGGAAGACGCAGTTTTTATATTAATTGCAGAAAAAGTTTCAGAACAGATAACAACAGTTTGAATCTGCATGGGATAAGACGCAGGTTAAGCCCGCCTCCCAGAAGACGTTTAGTAATGTAGGATGGCCAGACTAAGCTCCCATGAGCTTTGTCGCGCAAGCCATTCTATTAGTGCGTAGTTATTATGTTGGTGGGTGTTACAATGCTGTTAATTCCTAACAATAAAGGTTTGATTTCAATAACCCAGACAAGCCTGCTACTGACAAATGCAAGCAACACAGTGCCCATGTGTTCTCCAAGTTATTTAAAAGAAATATTGAATTTGTTTTTGTTTTGTTTAATGTGAATGTTTCATCGGATGGTTTCTTCAATCAACAGAAACTCAACTTTATACCCAGTCAAAAATGGTTGATGACATCATCGGTAAGATATGCAGTTTTTGTTACTTGCAAAATTCTTCGATTGTGAAGTCCAAAACAACATTTAATGTAAGCCTAATAAGTGACTGAATTTCGAAAAAGCTATCCCAAAATGTATTCAAAATGTTCTGCAATATCAACCATTTCAACATTTTTTGTGAAACAAATTGTTCATTACAAATTACAAACACAGTGGTGCATCATATCAATGTCCAGTCATACTGAAACTTTCATTGACACATTTTCTAAACATTTTCTACAAGTTTGCCCCTGTAAGATGTGTTTACAGTCTGAATTACTTTTTCAGCATAATGGTTTAAGTTATCAGGAGTGAAGATATCCCCAGAGTTTAGTATGGCCAGTAGTTCGATAGTTTAGAACACACACTGAAGCATTTCAGCAGCCCCAGGAAAGTACTTAAGCGTAAGCAGGGAAACTAAACAAACTGAATGAAACCAAAATGTTTCAATCAAAATATCTGTTTAAAAATGATCTTTGGTGGTTCTTATTCTTTGGTTTGCCATAAACAAAACCATATTAGTCTCTAGTCAGACCCCCAAGTTTGAATTTATTTATTTTTTCTTGCATATAGGTGCTCTTTGCTATGAAGCACCACAAGGCATAACTTATATATATGGCATTGCATGAATAAATTTTAATTTAATTCAGTCAAATTGAATGTGTTAGAAGCCTAAATGGTCTAATTCACCAGCACATAATTATGCCTAGTCCTTCCCAGTCCAATATGAAATTGTCATCAGAAGCAAACACAAACCAATTTCCTTGTTAATAAATTAAAACATGATTAGGACATCTTAGCATGGGCCCCACCCATCCAATCTTTACAGCAAGCAAAGTTATATTAACATATTTTTCAAAATGTATTTAAAGACGCACTCAGTAAGTTTATGCGGCCATTTTTGTGGTCATAAAATCACTTATTGTTTTTTCTGTTAGACTGGTCTGTTGTGTAGCAAACGGCGATTGAGCGCACCGCTGTACAGCCCTGTATAGTGAATACGGAACTTGCAACTTCTGAGGGAGTGTACACTACAGCAATACAGTTAACTGTACAGAGCTCCCCCTACAGGTTTGTGGCTTACTGAGTGCCTCTTTAAAACAAGTTTTAAATGGTAAATTCAGTCTGTGTCAGATTTTCATACTGATTCAGATACAACAAAACTAATGGCTTGATTGCCTTCAGCGGAGGCAGTAGAAAAAAGTAGGCCAGTAGAGTGGAAAAAACAGCATATGTGATTATATGAGTTGTGGGGAGATTAAATATACTTACATTGCAGTGAACACAAGTCATTCTGGAATCTAACATAAAAACAATATTTTAAGCAGTTACATTTTATTTGTATAGCGCATTTTACAAAAGACATGTCTCATAGAACTTTAACACTTTATACATACAGTATAAAGCGTTTAAAGGAGAAGTCCGGTGTGACTTGGACCTGGACTTTACTAGAAGATGTTACCGAGTACAAACATATATCCAATGCTCATCTCCATTGCATTCCGCATTAAACCGTTTTTAGCCGAAGCTTTCATTAACCTTACACTGCTAGCTATAGGGGCACAACTTAGCCTGTGCAGATACATTTGTACACCATTAAGGTTCAAAGTAACTCCACACTTCATTGGTAGACTTCTGAGGGCCCTGACATTTAAAACGAGACAATGAGAACTTGAAAAGTAAACAGGTATTTTATTAAAAAGACCGTAAATACAGACAGTACCTTCACGGAATTTTGTGGTCTCCGCCATCTTGAAATTAAATCACGATAAGTCGATTGACGAACAGATAGGACGGGAACAGATTGAAAATTATATTCTGTAGAAGTGCTTGGATTTCAGCTGAAAATATATGGTGACTGTGTACATGAGCACTACAGCACCAACAAATGATGAAACTTAAAAGAGTTTGACCAAAGACATTCATAAGGTTGTAGCTCGTCAATTGACTTATCATGATTTAATTTCAAGATGGTGGCGACCGGGAAATTCTGAGAAGATACTGTCTTTCAGGCATGCAAACTCCTCACCTTTCGGCGAAATTCACCGTTTTCAATCCAAATTGGGAGACTTATGTGATTCGATGAGATGATCCGATGAGAAAATATTCGTGCAAATCCGATGAGAAAATATTTTATTTCTAAAACGGATAGTTCCGGTCATTGATTATGATTGGTTGAATCGTGTTCACCAATAAATACCACAGTAGCCTACATTACAGCAATTCATTCATTCAGTCTTCAACAAGGGAGAAGCAAAAGAATACGTTCAGACACCGGAAATCAAACCTGAGGTAAGGTGCAAATGAACCACCTTGCTTACATTATTGTGTCTAACAGAATAGCACACTATTTGCCGAAAACTGGACAAAACTTCTCTCTGTAAGCGTTCTATTATGTGTTGGAACGACACCTTATCATATCATTGCCATCTACTGTAGACTACGTGTAGGCCTACAGTATGTGTCAGTTATATTCAATAATACAAGCTGACATTGGATTCGTAGAGAAACGCAAGCACCCACGCCATAAGTGTATCTAAATTAGCTAGGCTACCAAAAAATATAATTTTACCATGACTTGAAGCTAAGTGAGATCCTAGTTCTAGCTAGAAGCTAGTCTGCCTATGTTAAGCATCGATTGGAGTTGAAAAATCAACAAAGCAGATATCCGATTAAGTCAACCTTTATTAATTCCAGAAAAAGCTTTTAATACATTTAGTGCGCCAGAGTAAGATTGAAGACATTGGATACTCAAAATTGAAAACAATCTAAAAAAGATTGAGAATGCATGAAATTTATATTAGATAGGCTATAGGTCTATCTCTAAAATGAGGTGGGGTGGAGGAGGAGGCATTAACTAGCTTGGTCTGTTTCTGATATTCTGGGGGCGTTGAGAAACAGGCTACAATCAGCCACTCTGGTAATGGAATAACACTCCACAGCTCGATAAAGACGAGCTTGTTATTTTTCTGTGACACATGGAGCAGGTTAAAATCGCAGTTAATGTTTAAATCAGGACCAAGGACAATTTTGATCATTTTACCTGCCAATTATGACCTTTAAATAGTAAATCAATCCAGAACTGGTCTATTTCCTAAAAATTCTAGCAGTTAGCACTGTTTTCATTCAGACTGATGTCACGCACTGCTGCCCTCTCCCTTCAGCCGGAGTGGCTGGTGTACATTCTGAAAATGCTCAAAACACTTCGAAAGTGTGACGCCCTGAATGACGCCCTGAACGACGCCCTGAACGACAATTCTATCCACACAGTTTTTAAGGACCAAAGTGTACTCGGGGAGCTCGGAGTGTCAGTTTACGAACGCACCCACTGTAAGAGTCTCAAGTTCCGTTCTGGAGGCTCGTGAATGGTGTTTAAGTTTTATTGCTGGAGCGTCGTGCTGGAGCGTCGGGCCGCCAATTGAATAGGCCTGTTCTAAAACATTGGTTAATTGTGACATCAACCATGGGCGTAAATTTCATTTAACAGTAGGGGGGGACGATAGATATAAAATTTGTCAAGAGAAATTTTTGAAGCGGACACAAAGAGGTCAGATTGTTCTTATAAAGATATGTCCCCACAGTGAAAAACTTTGCTTCTATCATTATTAAAACTATTTATTGCATTGTTATGTTGTTTACTGTCAAGCCATCAACATACAATGAAATGTAAACATGACTATTACTGTGAAAAAGATACATAAAATAAGTAAAGTTTTGCAACAAAACGGTTTAGGTGCACTGATAAACGGTCTAATATCTGCTCTCCTTTTCTCTGTCATTTTAGTCTATGAAACTGCAAGGTAACAATAAAAACAAGGAATTAAAAAAGGTTTAAAATTAATTCAGCTAAGACACCTAAGAACAGAATAGAAATTCAGTACAATAGTCTCTTTCAGAAGAACAGTGATATAATGAAGACTCCCGCAATATAAATATACCAGCCACAAAAAACGTGATGAATCAAAGCCGAGTGAATTAGATCTAACCAAAGATTCTAGAGCGCTACGTTCACTCTAGAATCTTTGGATCTAACGTTACTGTGTCGCCTTGACAACCATAAACTAACGTAGCTGCTAATCGTCCATTCAGTCCGGCTGAGATTAACGCCACCAATAAAAAAAATATCGCAAAAAGCACATATAGTATCCACTGATGGCCTTGTGCGTTCTATCCTCAAGCATAACACTTTTTAAACTAAACATGACATCCTGTTAAATTAAATGTGGATGTCTGCAAAAACACTGTGGCACCTGCAAAACATTTCAGATGTACTGGGGGGGCTAAATGCCACATAAACAAGCTAACTTAAGTATAAAGAAGTAGCCAAAACTTTTGATGCTAATATAGAAGATTTGTGCGAAATTACATGGATAATCACCATTTATGCTAATTTATAAATGAGTCAGCCTTAACTACATTAAAGAGAATCGATTTATTTATTGTGAATGAAATACCCTAGTACTAGCGTTCAACTTCATTGAGCTGCAGCCACGCATCCAACTATGTAGAATAGAGTAGGCTACGTGAGATGAACTGGGGAAGCAGGCAGTGGGCCAAACCACTGTGAGGAAAGGGAGGGTGAACTCAACTGTTTCAGAATTATTTTTTCTTTTCTGCTTACAGTTAATTTAGATAAACATACATTTTTAACAATAGCGAGTGTTTTATACATATATATTCCTTTTTTTTTTTAAATTGTTTTTTTGGGGGGGGGGACAACCCTTGGATGGGAGGGGACATGTCCCCTGCGTCCCCCCTGGGATTTTCACCCATGACATCAACCGTTTCAATTGTGTAGGCTAGTACACTAAACCTGCTTTGAAAGTAGCCTACACTTATGACTACAAATTAACGAAATTGTATGAATGAGACAACCCTGAAGCATAAAAAGACAGTAGATGAATTTTAATTTTTATTTGCTTCTGTTAAGGCATGTCATGATCCATTAACATTGTAAACCTACACTGTATGCGTAATGGCAACTGGTTTACTTTGGAATTAGCCTTTGGCTTGAGACTTAGGCTACTTTTATTTAGGTAGCCCACATATTTTGAATGCCAACACTAACGATTCATGACCACGATATTCTCGCAGCTTGCATTTCTTCTTTTAACTGGCTAGTATGAGCGGGCTTTTCCAGTTGCTAGTTTGAAATGTTCATGTTGCACCGTCATTAACATCATCAACCACACATGACCCGATTGGTTGTATATGACATTGCTCCTGGACAAACAACTTCAACATTGATCCTGGACGCTTAAATACTTGGTGTTCAGATTGTTCACCATGCACCTTTGTCCCCTCTCCACATACACACTGCCAGTCCCATAACCCCCTTCCCCACATAGAGGTGCTGAATAAACTGTTTAATTAAATTGAATTGAGGCAGTAAATTGAAGAAAAACATAGGCTACCAGTCATAACATTTTAAAGACATTTCCATTATAGAACTGGCACTCATCCTAAGTGACATTTTACATAATGAGTTTCTTTTTTGTGATCTTTTGAGTCTAGCACCTGATGTGCAAGTTCTACCTTTACAACTTCTGCTGGATGACTTGGATGTCCTGGAGGAGTTGCTGATCTTGCTGGATCCAGACTGTGATGGAGTAAAGAACACTCGTCATCTGGCTGCCCAATGTAATTTCTCATCAAAGTGGGTTACTTATGCTTATTCTAAGAGAGACAGTAAGAGCCCTCTAGTTGCGTTGTTGGAGGCAATTGCTGCCCGATCTCCTGAGTGGACTGTGGGTCAACTGGCATGGTGTCTTCACAATATTGACCGTAATGATGCTGTCACTGTCCTCCAAAAACTTAATCAAACCCAGTCAAACGTTTAAGTACTTGAGATTTTTTTTTTTTCAAATAAAGAGATCTTACTAACACAGGCTATGGGAGCCAGATAGTGTTCTAATTTGCTTTTTAATTTTGCTTCTGGTCACTGTTCACCTTTAGAAAAGTTTTCTACAACTATAGGTATATTTTACAGACATTTAGATATGAATTCATGTACATTCAGCTCTATTTACACAGTTGCCCTGTTTACATTATTGTTGTATTTGTTCGTATCACTTTGTGTACTTGAACATTAGGCCTATTTTTTTCTGTTTTCAGTGTTGGGAACTAGCTTTACAAATACCTAACAAATTTCTTAATAAACTTCTTGAAGCTTCCGGCTGTACATTCTTTGAAGTTTAATGAAAACATCTTTGTAAAATTGCAAATACACAAAATAAAATACAAATTATTATTTTTTTTAAATCACACGTTTAATACAGCAATTGAAGACTATATGTAGCCTTAAGTTCTGCATATACATTTAAAGGGGAGGTTCAGAATTTTCGATGTTAAACCTCATTTCAAAGCAAGCCTGAGTGCTATCTGTCATTGGAGACCGTTTTCAACTAATTTCATCCAGTTGTTCTATCAGCTGAGTTCGATGGTGCTAGGCTATTGCATGGGAATGGACAGCCCTAGCCTGGCAATAAAAACCCACTTACCCACTCTGCAATCTCCCTTAGGCAAGTGAATTAATATGCCAGGTCATCGATGTGTACGTCCAAGCTGATACAATCATTTCTGAAGTACAACTAACCTTGAAAAGTGTTACATTTTGCCTACATTGTTCCCTGTTGTTTGTCCCAAGGTGTGCAAAGCAATAGCAACAGTGGATTAAGCAAACAGCAATAAGCCAAAGATTAGTCCTTTCGCGATCTTGGACTGGAAACTAATGAAAATTTTTAGTTTCCCATCTGCGGCGTTTACTTTCACAGCTTCTAACAGCACGCCTGATCGGCATATTATTCCTAAACATCCAATGACACAATCTCTAGAGTTAGCTTTATCCCACTAGCTAGGCTGGCTATCATCACTTTGGTCAAACAACTAACTCAGTGACGTAAACAAAAACAAAAAATTGTAAACAAAATACAATTAGCATAATGCTAATTAAGCTAAAGTGATTACTTCATTCAAACAAACTCAAATACAAACGGATCTCATCAACACAAATTAACACATAATATGCTTACAGACAGTTATTTGCCTGAGAATACTGACGCAGTTTTCCACCGTGTGTACTGTATGCAGTAAACTGAACTTTCGCAAGTTGCAGTACTTGCTACCAAAGATTCTAGCGCTACTCTAGAATCTATGGTTGCCACACACATAGCGCTCTAGAATCTTTGGTTGCTTCAGCAACTCTAAAGTAACAAAACGCAGAACGCCAAAATATACAAATACATTTCACTGCCGCAAGCAGGTACACTATTAGTTTTGTAATACTGCAATACAATGTAATGATCGCTGGCCCTTTTGCTGTGATAAATGCAGGAACAGTAGAGAAGTTAACATGGTATAGTATATGCCTTGTTTCTGATTCTAAATGAGCAACTATTAAGGTCAATACCAAACTTTTATAAGATGGTCGTAGCCTATAGTATTTTTTGAGTCCATTCCAGCTTATGACACTTACTGGTGCTCCAACAGCACATCAAAAACTAGACTTTTTTGCCTCTCAAGGAGTTGTCTGCAGACAAATAGAAAAATAGACATACACACTGAATAAGCTTGAAATTAGAGATAATAGGGGGGAAACTTTACTTCAATTATAAAATTATTTACATGTGCCCTTGATTTTTGTACATGTAGTGAAACTGCATAAATAAAGGGTAGTAGCCATGAGAGGAAAAAAAATGCCTTTAGGTCATATGAATATAGGATTCAGGGTCAGATGTTTTTGGAGTCTAGGCATTAAAAAAATTGTTTTGGTTCCGGTGTCCGACCATCCGTGTCATTTTATGTGCGACCCAAATGTATTTTATGAGCTTGAGGAATTGTACAATACAATATTGCATAACTTTCCATAATATAGTCTAATTAATTAGACTACATACATACATGTCAACCTGTGCGTGTCTACCGAGCAGGGGCTCTGAGCATAGCAAAAATCCATCCAAGCGGTCAGCATGTGTCTCTACCCAATCCCTACATAGTCCGGATCTCGCAGGAGGTATCACTTTGTCAGAAGGCGTCGCAATCAAGGTGACGTCCTGTTGCTAAAGCAAGCCTCTGAGAATCGCTCTACACTCTCAATAGGACTCTGGAATTGTCAGTCGGCCGTCAACAAAGCGGACTTCATCTCTGCCTATGCTAAAGTAGCAGGCAAGGTATTGGATCTTGTACTTGTCCGCAACTGCTCTACGGAATCCCTGACTATAACACCTCTGCACCTCTCGGACCACTACTTCATTCAGTTCAGCTTACGCCTCCCTGTAGTATCTCGGACCGTCCCTCCTCTGGTATCGTTCCGCCGCAATCTCCGCAATCTCTCTCACTTTGCTTCTCTTGCTGCCTCTGCTCTTCCACCAGCATGTACATTCTCCTAACTTGAGGTCAATGATGCCACTGAGTCTCTGTGCTCTACCCTGAGGATGTGTCTTGATAGGCTATGTCCCCTATCCACCAAACCGGCTCGGCCCTCCCAACCGCATCCTTGGCTTGATGATTCCATCCGTTGACAGCGTACAAACCTCAGAGCTGCTGAAAGGCAATGGCGCAAATCAAGAAATCTTTCTGACTTAAACAGGTTCCAGGCACTGCTCTCTTCCTTCTCATCTGATGTCACTGCTACAAAGAAGGCTTTCTATAATGACAAAATTCAAAACGCCACGGAAACCAGGAGACTATTCTCAACCTTCAAAACTTTACTCAACCCCCCACCACCACCCTCCTGCTACCAATCTTACAGCTGATTCTTTTGCTTCTTTCTTCAACGACAAAGTAGCTGCCATCAGTAGGCAGTTCTCTGAACCAACTGCAAAGGCTACAACTGGACCATATACTAGCAGCAGCAGTAGTGCTTCATTGCTTCATTCAAACCCCTCACCGAAATGGATGTGTCTAAACTTCTCACTTGCAGCCGTCCTACAACGTGCCCTCTGGACCCGATTCCAACCAACCTCTTGCAATCCATAGCTCCAACTATCACACCAGCTATCACACATGTGATCAACACTTCACTATCAACAGGAATCTTCCCTTCTGCATTCAAGCATGCTCAGGTAACACCTCTACTCAAAAAACCCTCTCTTGCTCCCGACCAGGTGGGAAACTACAAGCCGGTCTCTCTCCTTCCGTTCCTTGCTAAAACTATTGAAAGGGTGGTATTCAAACAGGTTACTGAATTCTTGAGCCAACAGAATCTACTCGACCATAACCAATCTGGCTTTAAGAGCGGCCACTCCACTGAAACAGCTCTTCTATCTGTGGTTGAAGCCTTAAAAGAAGCCAGAGCGGAATCAAGGTCATCTGTACTCATCCTGCTTGACCCGTCAGCTGCGTTTGATACGGTAAACCACAGTATTCTATTATCTATACTGTCAAACATGGGCATCAAGGGTGATGCATACTGCTGGTTCGAATCCTACCTCACTGGGCGACTGTTCAAAGTATCCTGGCTAGGACACACCTCTGCGCCTTACCACCTTGCTACTGGAGTGCCCCAAGGATCTGTGTTGGGCCCCCTTCTTTTCTCCATCTATACCACTTCTTTGGGCCAAATCATCTGCCAGCACGGCTTACCTTACCACTGCTATGCCGATGATACCCAGCTCTATCTGTCATTCTCACCCGATGACCCCACCATCCAAACACGAATCCCAGATTGCCTCTCTGACATCTCTGCATGGATGCAAGACCATCATCTCCAGCTGAACCTCTCAAAAACCGAGCTGCTCCCAACTAAACCAACTATTCACCACAACATTTGCATCAACTCTGGCTCCTTGTCTCTTGCTCCCTCATGGGTAGCCAGGAACCTAGGTGTTATGATTGACGACCAACTAACCTTCAATGACCATGTTGCTTCTGTTGCCCGGGCCTGCCACTTTGCACTATTCAATATCAAAAAGATCAGACCATACCTAACTCAACAAGCCTCCCAATTGCTGGTTCAAACTATGGTCCTCTCACGCCTTGACTACTGCAATGCCTTTCTGGCAGGACTTCCTGCCTGTGGCGTCAAGTCACTTCAGATGATCCAAAATGCTGCGGCGCGTCTCATCTTCAATCAGCCGAAGAGGACACGTCACCCCTCTGCTAATCGAGCTCCACAGGTGGCCTCTGGCGGCTCGCATCAAATTCAAATCACTGATGCTGACTTACAAAGTGCTTAGAGGATCTGCCCCTTTTTATCTAAGCGCTCTCAAAAAGGCTCAGGCCACCCCCCGACAACTCCGGTCCTCCAATGACTGTCGACTGGCATTCCCGGCACCTCGCCCAAGGCAATCCAGACTCTTCTCATGTGTCGTCCCACGCTGGTGGAATGACCTACCAAATACAATCAGAACAGGGCCATCTCTGAAGGCCTTCAAAAAGCTCTTAAAGACCCAGCTATTCAGAGAACATCTTCTATCCTAGCACTAAAATGAACTGAAGCACTATTCCCTAGCACTATTGTTATTATTGTTATCCTCTTTTTGTAAGTCGCTTTAGATAAAAGCGTCTGCTAAATGCATAAATGTAATAAAGGCAATGTAATGTAATTAAATAAGAGCACCCAGAGAAAACAGCATACAGCTGACAAGTTAAAGGATAAAACTAATGTTTTTCCATAAACCTGATAAGACAGGCAAACATATAATTGACTGTATATCCTGTATAGCTGGACAGAGGATCCTCCGGGAAATTTGAAGCACCCAGAAGTCTAGTCGCCGCCAGGTGGCTAGCTGCAGTATAATTTATAACTCATTACCACAACTCTATGGCCAAGTAGCCAATTTTCCATGCAACTTTTCACCTCTAAAATGATCATGTACCGATGAGTATTTAATTCCTTCAAACAAAACCAGGCTTCTCCCAGCTGAGAAATTATTTTATAGAATGTTATTATAAATGTTATTATGAATAAAATGGGTGGTTGATTTTGATTGACAGCTGTAGCAGCAAATCACGGTGTTCCGTCTGTGAAGGTGTTCAGGCCATTGACCATAGGAAGCAGCATTGGGGATGGTAGTGCATCAGTTAATAGATCAGTTAACAAATAGGTAAAACATGTCAATCAACCTTGTTCCTTAACATGTTTCACGTAAATTATTCAGAATGGCATCAAACTGTTTCATGGTCCTCTATTCAAGACAACGATTTTAACCATGTACATTAATTTCAAGCATTTTCTTTAGTCTTGGTCTTAAATCTGAGCAAGATATTGAATTCCCCATATGTGAAAACCGATGAAGTCATTACATTCAGGTTTACACCTTGTACAGACAAAAAGATAAGTGATTAATTCGATTTTGACCGGTGGCAGCCATATCGGATTTTTCCATTTTGAGGGATTCTGGGTAATTTTGGAGCCTGGCATACAAAAGATTTGAATTCAGCACCCTTCAAAACCCCTTAAATGTTGTATGCCAAAAATGCTTTGATTTGCCTTCAGGGTTAATCTTTCTTGAAAAATGACCCCGACTATGGTGCCACTAGTCCTGTGCAACACAATTTGACAGTGCTTTCTTAATCATTTATTATTACATTTACTAGCATTCTGTATTTTCTACTAGGAAAAAAAACCTGTCATCTCTAACTAATCTGTGGGAGATCTCTTCCATCCAGAAAATATTAAATGTGAAATGGAGTTTACAGCATATCTTGAGGTAAAAGGCTTCAGGTGGTGTAGTCGAGAACTTCAAAATCTCCACTTAGGAGACTTAATATGTGTATTTACAGCATTATCTCAAGAGGCTTTGGTATGCTCTGAATTTTAATCTCTAAATCTCTTTTAATCTCTCTAAAAGTTTAAACAAAGGCCAGGGAAACAGACAAATATGTAAATGTATCATGGGGGCAAATGTGGGATACCTTACCACAGATACCTTATGTAAACACAACAACAACTTCTTAAGCACAGTCATCACCAAAACATTAAATGTCTTAACAGCTTTATTAATCAAATAATAAATAAAAAAGTGCATAGAAAAATGAATCAGTTTTAGAAATATGATACAACTATTTACAACTTGGGGTTCATTTGTACAAAGTTACAAGGATACATGTTGCACATTTATGTACTACCTGTCATAAAAAAGTTTCATATATTTAAAATAAAATTTAACATCAGCATAGAATTTCAACAGCAGTAAAACAAATTCTGATGTTTCATCAATCTCTTACGTGTCCTTCATTGCACACAAAATAGGCAATAATGTACACTTTTTGTTAGTTGCCTTTGTTTTGATGTCATTCCTTATCAAGTTGAGGTAGAATCCTTGCAATCTTTGCGGAATTCTAATTTTAAGGTGATGACAGAGGAGGACAAGTTAACAGAACTCTTCAAATACAGGGCTGGCTAACTGCTTAGTTCCCATCTAAAAGCTCTCTTGTACTCTTTGATGGCAGCACACAATTTGTCTTTCTTGAGAGTATTTTCATAAAAATACACATACAGTTACATGCATAATTACACATTTTGTTCCATTTGTCTGGCTACACTAGGAAATGAGCCTGCATGTGTCAAATAAAGCCATTCACAACAAAACATGCTACCAATGTTGGTATCCAAAACTGCAGGCCACTTTCCAAAACAAGTGATGAAATGAATAACATGATAATACTAAGGAAGGAAATCCATGAGAAACCTGCAATCCTGAATATAACTCGGACACAACAGTGTGCTCAGGGTCTATCATTGTCTATTGACTACAGCAATTTAGATCTAGAACAGAACAGTAAAGGTGGACAACAGGTCTTTACAGGTCTATGGCATTTTTAATTTGTGTTTAAATGAAATATAACAAATCAAAAGATATCTTAATAGGCAATCCAGAACCAGTCAGCAATTAAATGAGTTAGGGACAGCACAACACCACGTAATGACTGAATCACACTAAAATACAAATTTGGTAATGTATAATTTTTCATTTAAAAAAGTAGTGCTTCAGTAGTGTTTTCTATAATGCTTAATGACAAAGTAATTTTAATCTGATATATCACACAAGTACGTCACTAATGAACTGTCACTTTAAATTTTTTATGTCTCAAAAACAAATGGAAAAAATAGAATGACACAGTAGACAAATTACTCCCTTGGATCAACAAGAAGCAATACTTCAGTTACAGAACCTGAGAAGGAAAGCTGTATGCTTTTCTAGCACCGTAAAATCTGACATAAAAAAAGAGCTTTCACACAGAAATAGGCACTCAGAAGTGTGTGAATAAACAAATAGGAAATTAGACTATGGCAACCATCTCCAAAAGCAATTCTAGAGTAAGAAACGGTTTTGGCAATAAATATGTAAAACAAAGGTTATAGACTTCTTATAGACATAATTATAGACATCTACTCCTGTTTCTTGAAAAAAAAAACATCAAGGATAATCACTCAGTAATCAGTCTGTAGAGTTAGAAGATAGTTTGCATGCCAAAATTACTGCACAAATTCTCTGTCCTTCCTGTAACCACTATCAATTTAATAATGACAAATAAAGTGGAGACTATTGTTTCACTTCCCTACACTATTTGTATCCTGAAGAAAGTTATGCTTCTGCAGTACAAAATGCTATTGTAGTTATGGTGGAGAGCTGGTGGACTGATGTGGTTATGGTGGACAGTTGGTATGCCAACCAACTACCCATTGAGTAGAATTATTTGGAAGACCACAATATTAGTTGCCCTCACTCTACATGAATACTTCATGAAGAAGTTCTCATTTCTATTTAAAGACGTGAAGCTCTTGCAACTGTTCACCTTCAGTTTAGGAAGCGGCGGCAACGTCTGGCCCCACAATTACAGTTGAGTTTGTTACTCTCATCCTCAATGGGGAACTTGTAGTCATAAGTCAGCTCTTCACCACGATAAATTTTGCGCAGAGCAAAAATGACAATGTGCTTCTGGCCTTCCACGTTGATAACACGAGAGTAGCAGTTGGGTTCACAGGAGTGGTTAATAAAACGTGCTGCGTTTCCATGCATGGTGGCATCAACAACGTCAAAATCGTCAATCCGGAACATGTAGCAGCCAATCCCCTGCATTACAAGATCACAGAAGACTTCGGTATTAAGCGGATTTAAAGATAATTAATTTCCTTCAGCCCTATTATTGTGTGGTTAAGCTCAGAAAACTGAAATCAAGGACACCATCCTGTTTAGCAATATTTCATACAAGAGTGTTCAGAAAAACATGGTGGTTTCAGAGATTCTGTTTACTCTACTTAACACTGCTATGAAATAAATGTAAAAGTGTTGAGAATATGAATTCCTAAGCCAATTCCATTATATAATCTGAAAGTAAAGTAATAATAATTACTGGGCAAAGTTTGGTGTAAAGACTTATATAAAAACTGATAAGAGGTTGAATTTACCTTGCTGTTGTAGTACTTCTCTCGTTTGTCTGTAAGCACTGAACGAATAACTATGCCTGAATACTCAATGACCATTTCTCCGGCATCAATGTTTCGTTTGCAAAAAAGTCCACGCCCATGGATGGCAGACCTTTTTTTCCCCAAGAGAAAAAAATAAGTGATTACTTTATATCCACACACAAACTACTAGGTTTTCAACTCATTAATAAAGGCCATCTATCAATGTGTAAGCAGAAGTAAATATATAAGTACACATCCTGAGTTAATTTTTTAAGTAATTATTAAAGTGGACATCCTGAGTCATTATTTAACTAAATAAATGACATCTGCATTCTGACTTCTCATGATGTCTATGAAGAGCCGTTCCTGGGTTTGACAATCATTTTCTTCTTCCCAGTTAAGAACAGATGCATAAAACTTAGGTGGTTTATAGCCAACAAACCCTAAAATGCACTTCTGTGCAGGTTACTGGTTACGTCTTAATTTACTCAAATATCAATTTTTATGTCTAATTTCGTGGTCAGCCAAAATAAGCGTGTTTGCTTGGCAGATGCTTTTGTCCAAAGTCACATAAATTAGAAACAAAAAAACATTACAAATTTATAGAGTTGGCTAAAGGTTCCAATGTAAACTTAAAGGGATAGTTCGGTTTTTAACACATTAAGCCCCTTTCACAGGTTGTCTAAAATGCAATAAAGTGGTTGACATCGAAATTTTGACGATTACTTCTCTCTCGGCTATTTGGGAAATGTAGAATCGCCTCTGCCTGCCTTCAAAATGGCTAGCAATGGGCATGTGTTGTCTCTATCCTTAAAACACTGGTTTTAAAAAAGTGCTACTCACCAAGTGGTTAGTGGTGCTCAATGATGTTCCAAAACATGTATTGTAGCGAAATAAAGCTTCCGTCATGTTTTATTTGGCACTTTGTTTATATGAAGGAGCAAATAGATCCCTATGGGACTTACAAAATGGCAAATAAAACCTTACAGAAACTGTATTTTGCTACGATAGTTGGGTTGGAACATCAGCAAGCGCCACTAATCACTCCATGAGTAGCACTTTTTTAAAAACCAGTGTTTTAAGGTTAGAAACAACACATGCCCATTGCTAGCCATTTTAAAAGCAGGCAGAGGCGATTCTATATTTCCCAAATAGCCAAGACAGGAGCAATCATCAAGATTTTGGTGTCAACCACTTTATTTCATTTTAGACAACCTGTGAAAGGGGCTCAATGTGTTAAAAGCCGAACTATCCCTTTAATTAATTAACTTAATTGGCTATCTTGCTTGAATAAATTATTTACACAAGAATGCATATCAACCAACCTCATATCGCCCTTTTTTAAAGAGGGGATAAAGCAGCACAATGACAGTTTTAGTGTAAAGAAAGCAAGCCCTCCTACAGTAATACCTCTAGGGCAGGCATTTTAACCCACTGATTTTAGTTTAGTCATATTCCTTACTAGCAAGGTGTGCCTATTGAAGTGGCTAAGCAGTGTAACTTGTTCCAAAATTACCAGATACAGAGTTAATCCTCTTTTTTAGATGTTTGAGAATATTGAATTAATTTTTCGGTTAGGTCACACCAATAAAATTAGTTGGTTCTCGGATTTTTTCAGGAAAAATATGGAGCGAGTGAGCAAAATAAAATAAAAATAAAAAAAATGTTCTGAAGGTAAACATTCACATTCTCAGTTAATGTTCTTTAAAGACATTTACTCATGTGTTAAGGAAAAACTAAATGTGGCCTAATTTATAAACTTAACTTTCACACCTCACAGCACACTTTTTGTCATGCAGGTTTTAGGCAATGTACAAATTCATAATTCTGTCATTCTATGTTATGTAAAGGTTTGACGGTTTGTCATTTATTTAAGAGTTTGAGAATTTAAGCACCAAGCAAGCTGGCTGTGTAATTGAGGTATGACATATAATGTAGACTACGTCTAGGCTGCTGTAGTAGCCTACATTACTCATTTTGTCACAGTTCATCACAGGGCATTAGAACGTCAAAATCGCATTGATTCACCATTCAATTAGATATTGACTAAAACTTAGTGATCAGTGTAACGGAGATGAATATTCATCAACGTGCAGTCACGTGAATCTAGAAGAGAGACAATTTTTTTGCACGAGAGGATGTGAGTGTGTAGGCACATGCTATTCATTTATTTATTGATTGATTTTGATGGCGAAACACAATGAATGTTTTTTTTTTCGCCTCTCAATCAATGAAATATCAAACTCACCTCCACAGAGTTGCACAAGCAGACTGCTCTCGGCACCGTGAGTACAACTGCGCAAAGTTCTCATCCTCTTTAATTTCAATGCACTTGTCAAATGTTTTTCTCTTCTGATCAAATATTCTATTAATTGCAAACACTGGCCTAGCAGCATCCACCGCCATCTTTCCTCATATCATGTCTCTTGTCTCTTGCGCTCTGAAGTGAAAGGCGCGATTTGATTGGTTTTCAACGTCACGTGAATGCAGCATGCTTTTTTCAGTATTATAGCTATCAGCCACGGTGTTTTTTATGTTCGTGTGAGTTCGAATTCAATTTTATTTTTTTTTAATTTAGCATTTTTTTCAAGCGGCTCTTAGTTGTATGTGGGCTGTATCATGATATTTAGCTGACAGGAAATAAGTAGTTCAATATTGCATGAACTCGATGCATTTGAACAATATGGGGAAAAACTGACTTTTGATGTGATTGATACATCTAGTGTGTTTCGCCTGTAAATTATGAAATACTGAAAATAACACATTGGATTTTTTTTTAGACAGCTGTATCAAGCAGAGAGCATAAATGACTCAGTTGCTTAAGTTCACTCAGATGCTTCATTTCTTTTAGCAAAGTTGCTTTTTTCAAGCAACTTTTTTGATTTACCACTTCTAGCCTTACCTGTACACACCAACAGTTTCCTTTGATGTCCTTTCCAGGTGCCTAAATCGCATTGCCATTGGCAGCTCTAGATTTGTGACACGTCTGTCAACACCACAAAAACAAAAATGATAAATAGATTACACACAGGCATCATGTAACATCATGTAAATAGACAACTGCTGTGTTGAAACTGAAAATCAATTGTTACTGAGACGCAACTTCACAATGCTTATAGGTCTACAGTCACTGGCGTGCACAGATAGAGACAGGTGCTGCTAAAGAACTTGCCCCCCTTATGTCCAAAAAGCGGGTCATCTGCGCATGTGTTAAAATGTGTTAAATATCTTGATTAATAAATTCCAAAAAGTAATTACCACAATTAACACGTTAAATTTTGACAGCTATAAAAAAAAATAATAAAAAATAAACATCACAAAAATCCTTTTTTGTCACGTTCTCGCGAGACCAGACACATCTTGCAAGACAAATCTGATCTCACAAGATCGCATCACACTCCTAGTGAATCTGGTAACGCGCCAGGCTTAATTTATATTTTAAATCTAGCATTGACACTGACAAAACACTATAGGTAAGCTAGTTAATGACTTTGCTGGATAACTAGTTTCAACCATTCATTTCTATTGGACACTAGTTAGCCCATGTTAGCTTTTGTTAGGTTTGGCTATTTATTCACTTAGAAATACATAAATGCAACTGTAAAGCACAAAAACATTTAGCTGTAACACAAGTTGCTAGATTTCCAAAACCAAAAAAAAAAAAAACAATCCTCAATTATACTGTTCTTTTCTGACTGCTCCGTTGTTCTGAGATTTTGGTCTGCCATTATTCAAAACTTTTTCCAAAGCTAGAAAACAACTGCTGTGCATCATGGGGTACAGTAGCTAAGCATTGCCTGCATACTGGCGATTATCTTTATCTGAAATACTGACTTTAAATTATTTCCAAAGTTACAACTGTATACCTGTCAACCTTAAAGAATTTTTCTGAGTAGCACCTCGATGGCGAAAAAAAAAAAAAAAAACACACATGGCCAAAAACTGTAACCATATAGGGAAACGGCATGAAACTGATTTTGGACACTTTAAATCTCTTCCACTCGTTAAACAGGCCAAGCATTCCCTGGCATACAGACACTCGGCAGATAAAAACTGTCACTCCAGGCCTACAGCAAGTCAATGTTGGTATTTTTTGTATTTTATTTCAAACCATATCTTATAGTCACTAATGTAATTATGAGTCATCAACAACCTACTGTATTGGCCCGAATATAAGATGAAGGTTTTGTATCTCTTCAAAAAGGGGGGGTCATCTTATATTCACAGACTAGATAAAATAGTGCATTTTAAAACGATGGCAGTGGATGCGGCCAAATACTCATACACACAATACTCAAGCAGCCATACAATATGGGGTCATTGGGTGCAATGTTTGTTGGTAGCAATCCCAGAAAGAATGGCTTAAAAATGCTATTAGTCAAAGTCTTGCCGCGGGCCTCAATGCGGCCGCTTCAAAGAAATTGACAGGTGAGTCTATGAGTATGTCACAGAAAAACAAAAAGATGGACTGCCCATAACCAGTCATATTACAGCTAAAAGCTTTGGAGGTAGCCAAAGAACTGAATATAGCCTACCCACAAATTAATTCAAAGCTAGTCTCGGGTGGTGTAAAAGAATGATGCGGCGCAATGGACTGTTGCTTTGTCGCAGACCAGTCCTTGCCTGGTTAGAGGTAGATGACATCTGTGTGGAGTAGTCCAGGTTATATGCTAGAAGATGAGCTCAATTTGCACTCATGTTGTAAACTAGACTAATGCAGATATGTTTATGGTTAAAGGGATAGTTCAGTTTTTAACACATTGAGCCCCTTTCACAGGTTGTCTAAAATGAAATAAAGTGGTTGACACCAAAATCTTGATGATTGCTCCTGTCTCGGCTATTTGGGAAATATAGAATCGCCTCTGCCTGCCTTTAAAATGGCTAGCAATGGGCATGTGTTGTTTCTATCCTTTAAACACTGGTTTTAAAAAAGTGCTACTCATGGAGTGATTAGTGGCGTTTGCTGATGTTCCAACCCAAGTATCGTAGCAAAATACAGTTTCTGTCATGTTTTATTTGCCATTTTGTAAGTCCCATAGGGATCTATTTGCTCCTTCATATAAACAAAGTGCCAAATAAAACATGACGGAAGCTTTATTTCGCTACGATACACGTTTTGGAACATCATTGAGCACCACTAACCACTTGGTGAGTAGCACTTTTTTAAAACCAGTGTTTTAAGGATAGAAACAACACATGCCCATTGCTAGCCATTTTGAAGGCAGGCAGAGGCGATTCTACATATCCCAAATAGCCGAGAAACTATCCCTTTAATGCCTAGCCTATGATTAGTTATTGCATTTTCCATGTTTTACCTGAAAAAAATATTCAATAGGCTGTGGAAAGATGCATACAGGTTTCAATTTAGAATATGTAATATTTAAAATGTAAAAAAGAAAAGCCTCTTAAATATTTTTTTCTTCCAATAAATTATGGTGGTCTGGTGGTATAGACGTCTGAACATTTTCAATGTGTTTATAATAGGGTTGCGATCATTGTCCTTGTGCCATCGAAAATCCCTTTAAGTGCCAATCGTGGCACTAGTGCCTCAGGGCCAACCCCTGATCTAGAAGAATAAAATGGCCAGTTAGATAACTAATGCAATTAAGAACAAACAAATAATAAATATCTCTGTACAATTTGGTCCTCAGCTATTCAAACTCCTCAGAAGTTTAAAACAGAGGAGTAGCAGTTTGATGTTTGTGTGTTGAAACTCGGTTTTAGACATAATAAAGTTTCTACTAAGTTAAAGCCAGATACAGATATAAGTTTCAAAAGAAATAGCCAAATACAGTCCTACATTCCATGAAATAATCTCTGTAGAAAGTAGAATAGAAAACGGGAACAAATATGCTAAGGTTCCTGCGTTGTTGTGACGTGTTGCAGTGCCACTGGTTCTGCAGGGAGACATTAGAGAGGAAGCATAAGATCTCTTAGGGAGAGAGATCTTATGCTTCCTCCTAGCAGCTGCAGCTGTACTGACATGTCCCATCCCCTGTACTGAAACGTCCAATTTGAACCATAACCCACTGTATGGATAAACCAAGGCCTTGCTGGATTTTTTTTTTTTTTTTGGATGTTTTTTATTTTTAGACTTTGTGGTGAATGATGCTTGAATCATTTTACTCCCTTTAACTTTTTTTTAAGCATCAGTTTATTAATGAGACTCAAAGACGCATAAGAGATTGCTGCCCAACAGAACGAGGTGCTTACCTGATAGATTTGAGAGGAAGGTCATCTTCTTCCTCCTCGTATGGCCCAACATCTGGGAGCTGCCTATGTTGTGAAGCCAGGAAGTTGAACATGTCAAAAGTTGACTTCCTGTAATGAGAAATAACACGTCAAATATTTCGACAAAAAAGTAGTAAGTTCAGTACGGACAATAGAAAGCTTTTCCTGTTAACAATGTGCAGGCATTACAGCATGTTCGCAATGTTAGTCAAACGTTACACGGAGCTGACGTTGCAGCACACTAATGGACAAATACTGTACTGTGAAACAAAAACTGGTGTCAATGTAAAATAAAAATATAAAATACCAGAATTAATTGTTTTTCACATTTCACACAAATATACTTAACATAAATTCAGAGTAGCCTCTAGGATAACATCGGTGTGCATTCTGTTACGAGTTGGCAACCTACTGTAGAATCTTGCTTGCCAAGACCAGGCTCAACGGCAAAAAATGATGCACAAATATTCACCAAGTGTACAATGTGTGGAAACTCAGCGTAAGAAACCAAAAGACTGAAGGGCCCTGGGGTTATTTTTAAGGGAGAACAATAATGTGGGTTGTGGGGGTGTTCATTCTGATAACCAAGGTTCAAGAGTCTCGACCAAGTGTCTGGGCTATCCATCATTTTTTTTTTGGACAATCAAAAGGCTACTTCAGGTCACAAGTAAAATTCGGTTCTTATTTATTTGTTTTAGCAGGTCTAATCAGGGTAGGTTAAAAATTGGCACGTTGGCTGGAGCAGGTTTGTCGTCATATTGATTATTAGTTTTAACATACTACTCATAAATTGAACTGTTAAGCTGAAAACTACACCCTTAAGCCTTTTATGTTTTAACATTTACCACCTGAATCCACATTTTGGCAAATGCTTGCATAATGTTTCGACTGCAATCATCTTTTTAAGTACATCTGTTAAAGCCACCTACCGTAGATACACTTCAGCACGTGCACAACCACTGGGGTTGACCGGAAGGTCCTCTTCTTGTGTCACCTGCTTATGGAAACGGAAGCTGTGATGCAGGCAATGGTGAGCACCTTTCAGCTGCTCCACAAGGAAAACTACTGTGTCATGGAGCAAGCCTGCCATCTGGGCACCATTCATGTCCATGCAGGTCAGTTGCTTTAGGTGGTGGGCTGCACGAGCCTCTTGCACACCGTCTGTTACTGCCCGCCACGCCACTAGAAAGAGAGAAAACAAGCATATATTAAAATAAATGAATAAATAATAAAAAAAAAAATCAAGGCCAAGCAGTTTACTCTTAAAAACTGTTTTACAGCTTTAGTTGAGGATTTTGTCGTAAATAGTTAAATTAATTCGCATTTATTATTCTGAATTATGGTGAGACACGGCAGGTGAAAACATTGATTTCTCACGTACTAGTCAAACTTGTAATAATGGGCTAGTTTGCATCCTTTACTGTGCATTCACACCAAAAGCGACCAAAGCTACAAAATCGCTTTTGTCACTCACAAACGGTCGCTGCAATAAATAGTTCTGTTCGCTTTTGTCGCCCAAGTCGCTCATGACGTTAGGGATTCGAACATTCGATTTTGCTTAACCATTTAAAGGAGCCGTTGTACAAACAGTACAAAAACGCGTGTTTCAGTAGCAAAGTGTCCTGTTGAAGAGGGTCTCGACATAATTGAAGTTACAACCAAGAACAAAATCACGTCAAGTGTTAAAGGTATTGGTATTGCTAAATGGCATTTGGTGATCTGCAAATCGTAATGTGCACTCATTCTACTTTGAATATAAAACAAACAGCATTGCAGGTGCAGGGAAAGGGATTTCGTTTGGGCTACTATGTTGGGTGCAACATAAGCTACAGATCATAGCCTTTTTGTGGCGATCTCGACAAGCGTTGGGCCATACAACACTGGCTGAACGAAAGTGCAGTAGGAACGAAGATTGGTCGCCAGTGTTTTGCAGCCGAAACGCATCATAGCTAATTTGCATAAAGTTAAACTGACTAACCTTTTTTAGTTGCTCTAGTCGCTCAACTTTTGCAGCTGGTCGCTTTTGACGCTTTTGTCGCTTATTGTCCACACAAAGTCAATTACTTCCGGCGATTTTGCAGCTTTGGTCGCTTTTGGTGTGAACGCACAGTAACATGTAATCTTTCACACTGCTATGAAAAAAAGTCCAAATTACACTTTTAGGTGTTTTATTACACTTTGTCGACTTAACATCATTACGCTCTGTCTCTTACCGCGACCCGGTCCCTGACCAAAGCTTGAGGTCTCATGCATAACCTCTTCAAAATTTCACTGGCTGGGCTCGAATTCTGACAATGACATGGTTCAAATGTGTCACGTGGGATCAGGTTAGCTAGCTCTGCAGTGCCTTGAGCAAGATCATCAAAAGTTTCTAGGGACTATAATCAAAACCTTTCTGTTAAACCGTCTCTGCTATTAGTCAAGTTAAGTCCGTTTTATTGTCGATTTCTTTACATGTACACGACATACAAAGGAATCAAAATTGCGTTTTTCACTGCCCCTTGCGTACATTAGACAGACAGGCGCCTATGATCCTCTCAGCTGTGTTCACTATGTGCTGCAGGGCTTTCCTGTTGTAGTAAGTGCAGCTTCCGCCCCACACAGTGATGCAACTGGAGAGGATGCTCTCAATGGTTCCTCTGTAGAATGTGGTCATGATGGGGGATGGGGCACTTGCTCGTTTGAGTTTGCGCAGGAAGTAGAGGCGCTGCTGGGCTTTATTGGCCAGTGCTGTTGGTGGTCCAGGTGAGGTTCTCACAGATGTGCATCCCCAGGAATTTGGTGCAGCTCACTCTTTCCACAGCAGCACCCTTGATGGTCAATGGCAGGTGTTGGGAGTGGCCTCTCTAAGTTGACAGCAATCTCCTTGGTCTTGTTGACATTCAGGAGGAGGTTGTTTTCCTTGCACCACGTGGTCAGAAGATTCTCCTGATGAGACCAACAGGGTTGTGCCGTCCGCAAACTTCACCAGGTGATTGGAGCTGTAGGTTGGTGTGCAGTTGTGAGTCAGCAGAGTGAACAGCAGAGGACTGAGAGTGCATCCTTGTGGAGCACCTGTGCTCAGTGTAATGGTGCTTGAGGTGTTGTTTCCAATCCTTACTGCTTGTGGTCTCTGACTCAGGAAGTCTAGCATGAAAGGAATTATTTTACATATATATTTTGTATTTCCTGTAGACAATGTGTATCCAACTTTTGAGGTGTGAACTATCTGTCTCTGTGATGCAGGCCAGGCCTCTTCCTGGCCAGGTGTTAACCTCATTTACAATTAGATTGGTCTATAGATAATTTATAGTTGATTGATAGTGATCCGTGCACACAGACAGAAATCCACGCCCAACTTTGTTTGACTGCTGTCCTTTGTTAGAACTGCTTTGAAGTTCTTGTATTTAAACTAGGACCAACTAGATGTCTAGTTAGATTCAGATTATAGCCACTGCGTGCGTTGTAGTCTGTGTCTCCCTTGACGTCATTGTATTAAGCAATAAACCTTGAACTTTGACTCTCCATCAGTAACCTGGCTGCGTTGATCTAAAATCTATAGCATAATTTTGCTATCAGTTTATGGAGGCTCCACCGAGATTACAATTTCGGATTGATTTGGATTAATTTGGATACTGCAGACGATTCGCCCTGCTGGTCGACGGAGCACTCCTGAGGTAAGCTGAAACTTATTTTTCAGCATTTCTGTTGGTATTGAATCAAGAAAGGGCTGTGCAGAACAGTAAAAACGGTTTTGTGATGAGGAAACGTGCCCTAGTTCTACCAAACTAGGATGATATTTTTGGGACTTAGTCCATTAAAGCGAGTAATCGAATATAGGTATTCTGCAAAGGCTCGTCGTATTTTGACGAAAATATTGTGGGCTTTGTGAGTTCAATGATCCTGAAGCTACATTCTTCGGGTGTATAGTGAATTTCTAAGCTCTGTTTTAGACAAGCTGGTAGGCTTGATACCCAGGAATTCGCAAGGCCGGGTTTTTGGTCAGATTCAGCGCCGCAACGCATGATAGTAACATTACGCCACTGCAAAGCACAAGTTATATTCCTCATCCAATACCAATAACAAAGGAGTTGCTAGCGTCACCAGTAGTGGGTGAATATTTGTCTGTATTGTCCAGTTGTTATCTGCTGCATTTGATTTGAGACACATTGTGATTTAATTAGACCAGTCAGCGTCTATCATGGAAAGTCAAGATTCATGCCATAAGGTAGCCTACCTTTAAGTGTGCAGATTGCAAAGGCAATGATTGGGAAAGATAACACAAAAAGATTAAAGCTAATATAAATCCAGACGGCTACCAACAAAATTAAAGTTTTGATATTATTTGCATGCACGGTCACAAGAACAAAATTGGTAATTTCACTGGATTGATAATATTCTTAATAACCATTTGGAACTGATCTTGCAGTCGAATATGTAACTCTGCAGATCAAAAGGGGGATAGTAGAATAGTTTGTACTGAAGTGGTTCTTTTGTTTGGAAGAAAGTTGACTCTGTAAAAATTCCCAATATTGACTGCTGAGATTGGAATGGTTTCTGGGTAGCCTTGAAAACAAATTATCGGAAGTTGTCTAACTTATTGCGTGATAAACAGCTATTGGGCGTGTATAATGAATGCATAAATAAAAGTAGCCTAATTTAAGTGCTACATGGCCACTTGAATCTGCATACAATTAAAGGACCTTATGTATTTTTTTTTATGTTAATGTAACTGAAACATCTTGCTTTCTCTCTTTAAGGAAGGGAGTACACCGCTGGGCCCATTCATCACAGATAAACCATTTCTCCCAGAACTAACTACTCTGAAAGTTTTTTTTCCAGGCAATGTTTCTTCCTTAGACACATGTTGATCCTGCAGGCACATCTAAAGGGGGACAAAAACCTGGAGCAGCACCTTATTTGTTAATGCACTGTTTGACATTTATTGAGGGTTTTACTAAAGCCATGAATAAACTAACAAACTAACTAACCTAACTAACATACAACTAACATACAATTTAATGCAGATGCAAAAACAATTCAAGATAATTACCTTTCATGTTACATGCTTGTATTTGTGGTGTGTTTGTTGTTGTTTGGTTTTGTTTTGTTTCTGCTTGTTCTAAAATCCACAGTGTTTGAAGACACATTACCAGGAGACCTGCTCAACCAATACTCGGCCACAATCACAGCATACTGCGGGTCACCAAGCCATGATGCCTGCACTAACTTTTATGACAAAAAAAAAAAAAAAAAAAACGCAGTATACATATGGACAATCATGACAAAATGTATTGGTGCTTTTTTCTGCATGATGATAATGATGTGAGAACTTGTAATCAATGAAATAATGTTATATTGGGCCCATCAGAAATCTGATGTTGTGTGAGGGGTGAAGCTTTAGAGGGGTACAGCTGAAGGTAATTTCACTTCCCTTGCTATTACAAGATCGCTATAACACATATAGGATCATAGAAGAATTTCTTCTATAAGGTTTTTCCTCTTACATCAAGGTTTTCCTCAAAACTGGGTTTTCGCTTCTACCAAGAGAAGGGGAACTTACCATTCTATTTTACTGGCTGTACCATAGTCTCAGTGGGGAGTGTTTGATATTGCAATCATTCACTTGGGACCACATTGGTTGTTTGAATTCAATTGATTATTTTATATATTCATTTTATATATTCAGACTCTTTTTCTGTAATGTTAAAGTCTCACGACTTGAAAAGGGGGAATTGAAAGGAATTATTTTATATATATATTTTATATTTCCTGTAGACAATGTGTATCCAACTTTTGAGGTGTGAACTATCCGTCTCTGTGAGTGGATGCAGGCCAGGCCTCTTCCTGGCCAGGTGTTAACCTCATTTACAATTAGATTGGTCTATAGATAATTGAGTTGCGATCCGTGCACACCGACAGAATTCCACGCCCAACTTTGTTTGACTGCTGTCCTTTGTTAGAACTGCTTTGAAGTTCTTGTATTTAAACTAGGACCAACTAGATGTCTAGTTAGATTCAGATTATAGCCACTGTGTGCGTTGGAGTCTGTCTCCCTTGACGTCATTGTATTAAGCAATAAACCTTGAACTTTGACTCTCCATCGGTAACCTGGCTGCATTGATCTAAAATCTATAGCATAATTTTGCTATCAAGCAGTAAGTTGCAGAGTGAGGTGTTGAGGCCCAATTTGTTCAAATGTTTGCAGATGACTTGTTGTGGTATTATTAGGGTTGCCAACTCTCTCAACCCAAAATGAGGGACGCTTTCCCGGACATCTCTAAAAGATGAGGGACACTTTCTTGCAGGTGCATGTGCACAAAAGTTTTTTTAAATCCACCAATTTCACAGTGTAAAAGGACAATCCACTACTTGCTCCTTTTCTTGAAATACTGTAGCACTAGAATATATGCAAGCGACCCTGAAAAGTAGGCCCAACCTTTGTAAACATTTAAAAAATGTTTGACAGTGTAGAACTTTTTGTCATTGTCCATCTGTCTCATAGGCCTATATTTTATTGGTTCCTCTTCTGACCTCTTTCTATTGTTTCATGTGTAATAATATTACTATTAATAATAAAAGCCCGTCTCTTTTGTTATCCTTAATTGTCAGTGTAACAATTTATTATAACCAGTTGGGCAAGCTAGGAAAAATAGTTAACTAAGCCTACTCCAAATCAGATGAAACTTCATAGACCAAAGTTACTTGAAGACTAAATGTAGCAAGCTAAAAATGACAGAAGTGGTTTACAACAGCTAAATTTCTAATGTACAAAAAGGCCTATATTAATAAGAATCCAACCTTCTTCTAAGACTATTACTGTATTGATTAAACAGCTCTCTCAATAGCTATACAATAGTACCTTATTAGTATATAGCATATTGATATGGGCCTACTGTATGCCTGTTTACTGTGATGTGATTATACATTGTGAAATTCTTTTCTTTTTTAATTATGGCACGACTGACGCATCAAATTCGTTACATTAATGCAAGGAACTGATCTTCCATTACAGCCTAGATAGAGGATTTGCTGCTATGAGCTGATGCTCTGAAAATATAACTTTAAAAGAACATTTCATAGCCAAAACTAGAATACATTTTCTCAGTAGAAACCGCAAGGTGGACTTAAAAATCCGGCGGAAAAGCAATAAGAAAATACTTGCTATGGCAAGTCCACAATAACAGCTAAATTACTCCAAAGCTGTCAGTGTCAAAATATTTTCAGATTTAGTATACTGTAGCTTCACTACAGCCATGCTACTAAATGTAGTTAAACTAGCTTCGTTATTTGTAGGGAAGCCACTGCCCGACACAGATTATAATTCCATGCAATCAGTTAAGTTTATGTTGCACGATTGAATGAAATAATTTTTTTTTTTTCAAATTGACTGCAGTTCAGCACTGATACAAATAATTCATAATATTCATAATATTTATCTTTAAGTTTAATTAAGATTTTAATTATTAATGATGACTAATTGATGATGAGTATATATACTTATTTTTATGGATTTGTAATGGTTGTACTGTGGCAGTTCCGAGGGCAGTTTGTGATACTTCTGTGACTGGCTTTAGTTAAAAACCATGTAATTGTTTTGTTTGGCATGGAGTTCTCAAAATGAGATTTTTTTTCTCCTATTAATTCGAGTAAATCAACTGGTAAAGTTTCATGGTCCTATGTGTAAATAAAAAAAATGGCCCTATTCACCTTTAGTGTCTCGCCTTAAAGGGATAGTTCGGTTTTTAACACATTGAGCCCCTTTCACAGGTTGTCTAAAATGAAATAAAGTCGTTGACACCAAAATCTTGATGATTGCTCCTGTCTCGGCTATTTGGGAAATATAGAATCGCCTATGCCTGCCTTTAAAATGGCTAGCAATGGGCATGTGTTGTTTCTATCCTTAAAACACTGGTTTTTAAAAAAGTGCTACTCATGGAGTGATTAGTGGCGCTTGCTGATGTTCCAACCCAAGTATCTTAGCAAAATACAGTTTCTGTCATGTTTTATTTGCCATTTTGTAAGTCCCATAGGGATCTATTTGCTCTGTCATATAAACAAAGTGCCAAATAAAACATGAAGGAAGCTTTATTTCGCTATGATACATGTTTTGGAACATCATTGAGCACCACTAACCACTTGGTGAGTAGCACTTTTTTAAAACCAGTGTTTTAAGGATAGAAACACTATACTAAGGATAGATAGTTATCTCTCATTGTAGAGATGTACAAGCTTGCTGCAAACCAGGCTATTTCTTGTGTAGGCTTTAGGCACATTGCTAGCTATTCCTTACTATAGCAACTAAGTTCTTTTAGAGGTGGTGTGCCTTTTTGTGATTTTTTTCAATGAAAAAGTGTGCCTTGGCTCAAAAAAGGTTGAAAAACACTGGGCTAGAGTATTTGGGATGATTTACTCCCCCTTTTGGTCAGATCAACCGTTTGGTAGCGCTCTGTAAAAAGTATTCTCCGATTTACTTACTGGTTAAAAAAATGAGATATCCATAATCCCATCTGTATTTTTTCCCCCTAATTTACTATATTAACAATGAAAAAAAATCTGCACATATTTAATTAGATATAGCCCAATTAGCATATTTACACATAAAATTAGAGAACCTGCATTAAATTTCTTTGTTAAATTTATGTAAGTAATCAACTGGTAAAGTTTCATGATATATGCACGTAAAAAAAAAAAACCCTATTCATTGGCCTTAGGATAATTTACTACCCCTTTCAGTCAGCTCAACCATTTGGTAGAACTCTGTAAAATGTTCAATTTAGGGTCAGTGGGGGGAAAAAAAATAAAAAAATTAAATGTTATATGTTATGACAGTCCATGTGAGGTGGAAAAAGCAAAAACATTTTATTTTACAAACAGTTTTGTAGAGTGTGAACAGTCACGCTACTCCAAAATGTAGTTTATCTAGTAACCTCGCTATGTAGTGAAGCTACTGCCCAACACGGCTGACTCGGTTGCTTGTGTCGAACTCAAATGCAGTTACACCGCGAGTTTTTGTCCAGCGAATGTGTGCAATTTATCTGTCATTACAATGAGAACATCACATTATGTCAACATCCCACCAGTGTGGGTATGTATTACATGAATCTTTATAGACACACTAGTGTTTATTTCATAAAGACAACGTTGCACTTTTTAAAACAACATATTTAACTGTTACAAGACGAAGATGTTCATCTGCTTCTGCTCTATCACTGACTGCTGAAACGTAAGCTCGCGATGCTCAGGGGCCGCAGTTGTTAAGTTTGACTGACATTTTGAACGGATCTAAGAGATCAGTTTTTAATACCTTTAATTGGTTAAATATTTGTTTAAAACACAGACAAAAAGGGTTACCAAAAGCATTGATTAAAAAAAAAAAAAAAAAAAAAAACTCCCCCTAAAAAAAGGGCAAGATGAGACCTATGTGTGCACGTGCCTGGTCCTACAAAAGATAGGAATGAAAATTCTGTTCACTATAAAACTATATTTGGTGGCATCATCCAGCGAGCATTAACTGCTCAGGATATTGTGCAGGCACTAATTCTGTTTTACTCCAAACATGGACTGGACATGTAACGCTGGTAATGCTGACCTCCGATAGTGCCCCAGTAATGCTTGGAAAACGGAGTTTTGGCTTTGTTAAAGCGCCATTCACAACACCT
Source organism: Limnothrissa miodon (assembly GCA_017657215.1). NCBI lineage: Eukaryota > Metazoa > Chordata > Actinopteri > Clupeiformes > Clupeidae > Limnothrissa > Limnothrissa miodon. The sequence continues at coordinate 106,692 of JAGFZM010000076.1, forward strand.
AATCGAACACCATTGTGTGGCCCATAGAGAGGACTTGGGCAATGATAATGCCTGGAAAGATGTGACTTTGATGCATGATGTAGAAACTTTTCTTAAAACTGTGCATTCCACTTTCTCTTGGTCCACTGTGAAAGGGGCAAAATGGGGCAAATGGGGGATCTAACAAAAATTCTTGATAAGGACACACTTTCATTCAGGCCTCTCAATAAAGTGCGATGGCTATTGCGGCACCAAGCTGTCAATGCTGTTCTGACGAAGTGCAAAAGAAAATTCGGCGATAACAGAGATCCAGTAGCAAAGTACTGCTACAAAAAGGTTATGGTCACCAGGACATGTGAGTGGAATGCAGAGCAAGCGGGGAGCTGAGTGTTCGAAATATAGTCAGAGCACAGAGCGGGTTTTAATCCAAAGACCAAAGCGATGGTGAAAATCTTTGAAAAGCAAGCAGACAGGTCATATAGGTGCAAAAATCCTGTCAAAAAGCAAAAGAATGATGTTGAACATGAACAGGAATGTGGCGATACGATCTGACTGATATTTTAATCTAAAGACACATCATGCGACATCTGACTGATTTCCAGTTAATTGATACACATCAATCTTGACCTCTAGCGACCCAGTTAACGGAAATCCGTCATTGGACGGAAAACTTTAATCCATGCGAGTCTGGAAACATGTTTGCAAACACTGCTTCAATACCTTCGTTCGAAGTGAATGAATTGTGCTTAGCTGTAATGCCATTCCAGGTCACATCGATGGTCTTCTTGTAGACCAAGGCAAAATCCTTCTCGGTCGTTTCCCCATCACAGGTTTTAGCCATTCTTTGAAAGCCGGTTTGTCAATCCACGTTTGCGAGAATTTACATCTCCCCATTTCGACTACTAACAAGTGTTACCAACCGCTTTGCTTCGCTCTTATCTTGAAAAACTGGTAAATGCACGAAAGGCGCTGCTATCGCTATAGCAATCATTGAACCCTCCCACGCGGCTACTCAGTTGAATTCCTGTAAGCATCGTACAGGCTACTTTAATAATATTTTTTATTTATTTATTTTAAGTACAAATATTACGCAAACAATGAGAACTCATATTGAGGTGGTTTTGCCACCAAGTCAAATTATGTTCACTTCCTTTTACTACCTTCAAGGGCCTCAATTTTGATTTTTTTTACTACCTTTTACTACCCCGCGGGTAGTAATGTGGTAATGTGGTAGAAGAAATTCCAATGAAAAAAACTGAGTGTTTACTCACTGACGACTTACAGGAATTCACAAGCTACAGCACAAGTCATTTTGCAAAATGTGAACAAAATGTTATGTCTGAAAGGCAAATATGTATAATTTCTTCCAGAACAGGACCCTCAACCAGTCCACAACTGGACCTCACCCAGGTCAAAGCAGGACTCCTACCATGGCCAAAGAGTCAAGAGTCTTGTAATAAGCCATGTAACTTGCAATGATCTAAGGTTTTGAACAGGCCTGAAGATTTAGATGTGCATTCTTTCAAATGGCAACGGCGTCTTCAAATTTTATCAGATTTCCATGTGTAAAAAAGCTAGAATGCTTAGAACCTGTACTATAAGAATGATTTGCATTAAGTGTAATTAACTAAGTAATCTAGTCATACATTTACTAATCAGTTCTGGGAGATAGTGATGCAACATAGCTTTTCGCAAAAACCATATGAGGCTACTACTGCTACTGTTTTCAAGTAGGCCTAGGCTATTTAGGACCCTAGAGCTGGAGGTACAGGCCAAGGAACTATACAACAGCAGCAGCAGACTATGTGAGCCAGTGAACACTTTTGCATTGTTGTCATACAAAATACCACTTCTGAAATTCATGAAATCAATTCATTTTAAATCGGTCCAATAGTACCTCTAAAAGGTGACATGAGCAATGTATGATACAAATTTTCGAACTTTTAGTAACCTTGCTTATTTGATATGTTGTATTATTTACGCTACATGAAATTTACAGCCTAATATGACCTGCAACTAAACAGTGTTCCTAAGCAGTGGCCATCTATTCATAATGAGACTGATAACAGAATCTGGCTATGACAATTAACTGTCACCTTGGGTCGCCTTCCAAATGTCCAGATTCATGGAGGCGTGTTTCAAACAGTACTTGTGCACATATTACGTGAATTAGTGAAAAAGATTTACCTTCAATACTATCTGCTTCCACACTGAAACCATCATCACTGATTATTTCAAAACGTAAATGTGGGTGGTCTTGGCTGGACTTCGCCTCATCTTCTGAATCTGACAGTGGTAGCTCATCACATGAATAAGTAGGACCTGATGAAGAAATCAACCATTAGCAGTTATATTGCTAAACATAATTCAGTACTCATTGCTCTGTTAGCACAACTGAGTAAGAAAATCAGCATTTTCTTTTATTTAAATTCTTGAAGACAGGGCTGCAGTAGTAGTAGTAGTAGTAGTAGTAGTAGTAAAAGGAAATGGCAAAATACACAGACTGCAAAGCAAAAAATACCATGTGGATAAGTTAGTTCCGGTGTTGAAAAACGCTATTGGGATGTTAAAATGGCTTTTGGGTAACATCTCTGCAGTTTCAAGTTTATGGGCTTGTGGGTAGATGCCGTCTCTGATCTCATCCTTAGAAAGGATGAACAAAAGGACAATGCCTATTATTCCCTACTTGGCTGAACAAATTTATAACCAACCCTTGAAAAAGGGCAGAGTGCGCACACATCACGGGCATGGAGCTCGCTCCCAGCTCATGGTGACATCAGCGAGCTTACTTGCTTACTTGCACTTGCTTGATCACGCCCTCTTTGCCATGCACAAGCAGTGCCGACTTGAGACCCGCAGCGTTACATTTCGGTCTCTACCTCAGAAAACTGAGGATACATTCGTATCCGAAACATTGTCTTTTGTTCGTTCCTGACACATAACAAATGGATGACTACAACTAAGCCTCAAGTAGCCTCACACATGAGGAACACAAGGTGGCAAGGATCTAACACGGCTAAGGCCCGAGAGGAGCTCAGAGCACACGCTCGACCAAGCCCGGCCATGTAATGGCCAGAGTGTAAGCCGCGCCACCTGTTGCCAGAGGCGGACAGCCTGACTTCGTGCTGTGTGTAAGAGCGCACAGCGAATTGACAAGGCCGACGGGGCTAAGGTCCGACAGGAGCAGCACGCTTGCTAGAGGCCCAAGAGGCGCTCCTGCAAATATCATGCATGAGGGAGACAGCATACACTTGGGGGTGTTCACCTGAAGCCCCAAAACGTGTAGGTGACACAACACCAGGCAGATGTGGGACGAGAGGAGCTGAATGGACCGCCAGAAGCATCCAATCGTCCAAATAATTTAGAAGCCTATGCATTTAGAAGCATCCAATCGTCCAAATAATTTAGAAGCCCATGCATTTGGTGAAGCACCTGGGTGCCAGAGATAAGTCGAAGGGCAGGACTGTATACTCGTACGCATTGCCTTCGAAGGCAAAGCATAGGTAGCGCCTGTGCCTGGGAACAATGCCTATATGAAAGTAGGCATCCTGGAGATCAATGGTGGCCATGAAATCCCCCATGAGCATGCGGAACTTGAGGCGTTTTTGACGCGCATTTACTGCTCTCAGGTCCAGAATGGGACGGAATGAGCCAGTTTTCTTCGGCACGAGGAAGTATTGTACTGTAGCGACCTGCGTGCGTAAGTGCTGGAGGCACAGGCTGAATAGCGGCTTTTTCTAAGAGCTCGTGTAGCTACTGTTTGAGCACCGGGGCCCTCGCAGAGGAGACCTGGGACTGCATGACACCCCTCTGGGGGTGGAGGGGGAGGAAGTCGGAACTGCAACTAATAACCTCTGGGTTATTGTTGACAGTACCCAACGAGAATCCGTGCAATGACTCCAAGCCTGCATCAGTAGGCTGGATTGGTAGGGA